>NKZP01001405.1:0-66835 GCA_002370765.1 Metschnikowia similis
CATACAGTAGTCTGCACACAAGCTCTGGACTGCATCCAGAGCAGTCACAAATACAGGTTCGCACATCACACAGTTCAACAGTTCAAAACAAAATTAAAGTATGCGGTGAGGAAAAAAAACGACAACTGCAGGACTCGAACCTGCGCGGGCAGAGCCCAAAAGATTTCTAATCTTTCTCCTTAGACCACTCGGACAAGTTGCCTTATGTATTGTTATAAAACATGAGAATTATCTACCATTCATATAAAATAAAGGACACCGCGAGGNTATGTATTGTTATAAAACATGAGAATTATCTACCATTCATATAAAATAAAGGACACCGCGAGGCACGTGAGCTACGCGACGTGACCTTAGAGAATACACATCCCCTAAACGCTTAAAACAGGTAAAACGCATGAATGTTATGCAGTTAATGTTATGCATTTATGCAGATAGAAGGAACAGATATGCAATTAGACAGTGCTCCGAAGCATTGTAAGTGCATGGATCTGTGGTTAACCATAATGTTGGGTTAACCGGGAAAGTTAAAAAGTCAAGAGCTTATCCTCCGATTGAAAGGACAAGAACTCCATTGCATAGGCACCTCTCAAAGTCTATCCCTCATTATAACTGATTGGCTGAGTTCTACTATCCTTAGTAGCCATCAGAACATCCCGGGTTCATCGATAATCATTGACGGTAACGTTCCTGGATCGATCCTTAATCATTGACAAGCAGTTAGAAGCTTAGATTCTATTACGAATACAGGCCTAACATCCCAGGTCGCATAATAATTCTAACATTAAAATTATTTGTGAGATTCACTATTGTCGTTTGCTAAGCACGGCAACCCTTAAAGAATGAAAACAGGACAACTATGGTGCAAATGTTTAATAAGGCACATCGGGTCATCATAGCAAGTACCCACAATTAGGGACACGGTAAAAAACCACAGAGCAATAGCAACCTTAGCGAGCCGGGTATATAAGGATGCCCAGGGAAGCACCGTTATTAGAAGAGCAGAACCCCACAGCTTAGGAAGAACTCTAATGCTAAATGCATTTTTAAGATTGTAAATGAGAATCGCTATGTATAATACCTGAGCGGGTAAGTTCCTACATGATGTAGCGGTCAGAACATTTCCTTTACGTTGATCAACATTAAAGGTAACGTTCCTGAAACGATCCATAACCATGGGCAAGCCGTTAGATGCTCAAAGCCTCATGTAAATACAGGCTTGAGACCCTAGATCGCATCTTGATTCAGACATATTCGTGCCCTGTTAGAAAAAGACAAGAGCACTGGATCTGGCTTTCGAATGTGAACGTACGTCTTAAGTCCTCAAGTTTATCATGGGATATTTGACCTGGAATAGACGAGAAACTCCCTGGGCACATAATTGCGAAGAGAAATCCTCTCTTATTTACCTCTCCTTATACCTCCTGATTGAGCTGTTGTAATGACGACGGCGCAATTATACAACGGGCTGTGGTTAGCGAATTTAGTATGTGTATGTCGGCAAAGCAGATAGCTTATGCCCGCAAGTTAATTCTCAATGGCTGCTTCCGTGGAGCTCACATGGTTGACCACCTGTAAGAAAATCTAGACAACCCCCAGGCGGCAGAATACTACCACCGTCATCAAGGAAATGCACACGCCAAAACTTATCCCACAAAGAATTTACACGAAAAGCGGGCCATAGAAAAGCCCCGACAGAAAATGAAATCGGGGGGACCCGTCAGTGATTGACGCCTTTAATTTGACACTCTACTGATTATAAATCCTCAAAGTTACAAAAGTTGTTCAGGCCCGATGAAGGTTTCGTTAAAGCTTGCTTAGAGTGTCAAACATTCTACTTGTTATAATGCATGCCGTGTCATGACTAAACTAGAAGAAAAAAAAATAGGAAAAGCAAATAAACATATATATATATATATTCATAAAAAGAGAGAGGAGAAAGAAGGGGCAGTTGTTGGATTGTTTTGATTTTCGATATGAATTCACTGAAAATAGTTTGAAGAATTTCAATATCATGACTAAGCTAGTGTGGTTTGGTTTTTTTTGCCTCATTAGTATGAACGACATTGCTACCTTGACATTAGAAGCTTTAATCGTTATGACGCGCTGGTTTTTAAAAGTTTTGAAAATCGCTATAATGTTTCGTCCCAATTTTTCTCAGCATTCATTTTTTTGATTCTTAAATTTGAAAGCTTTTCACAAATTCACTATGTTTCTATATAACACGGCACTATATACACTGAAGCCCCTACAAATGTATCCAGTTCTACTTTTGACGCCGGTTCCGAATTATCCTCTTTACATATTGATTATCTGCATACAACACATCTGCAAAGAGCATTCACTGGACAGGCCGAGAGCTTTCAGCCAGTTTTTGGTTTATTTTTTCAAAGCTAACGTAATATATTATTCGTAGCGCAATATGGGAGTACTCTCACATTATGCTTCAACCATTATAGCAGTGACGGTGGGTGTATTAAAAGCAAATAAAAGAGTCAAAGAAAAAATGATTGTCGCTCGCGAGTATTCCCTCTGTTCTATCCTGGGACTAATTCACTCCGTTATCGACTTAGTTGACAGATTTTCCAAATTTTTTATAGGCAAAATCGCTGCATCAGCCAGTGGCATGTACATATCAGAAAGCATCAAAAACATGCTATTGCCTCGAACTTCAGTTGTATTTGACCGATAGGCCTTTGACAAAGATTTTAAGGGATTCTTTAAGATTAAATTTGAATGAAGTGGTCTTAACCGAGGTGTTTGGAAATATACTTGGGTTCGGCAAAGTAGGCTTCGCTGCTTGTCTATTGTAATCACGAGGTGTGCCACGATGCGGGATACTCACTCTGGAAGGATAAAACAAATTTATTTCATGTTGTTTTTAAATATTTTTCTGAATTTCTATAGTCGAATGAAGGACACATTTGCAATGTTTAACTTATCGGTCTATAGTATCTGGATATCGGGGATGACTTGATGCGCGCTCACGAACGTATGGACGTGCTCAATAAAACTGACTCGGTATAGCGTCATATTTGCTTTCAGGAAAGCCCTCCGGCATGTCTCGACATACTCTTAAAAGAATTCCTAAGGAAGTTGAGCACATCTTTCGGGTTTACGAGAATACTTCACAGCTTATCAAGCCTTCCCTAGACCCGACCATAAGAAAATTCTTGAGCAAAAGCAACTCTTTCTACGAGAATTTCAACCAACTGAAACTTCGCCGACGTAGCAATTTCTCCGCTACATCTTATAACCCAAGCGATTTTCCGCCTGTCTTGGATGAGGTCTTATCAAGCATCTTCAACGAACCATTAAGTCTAGAACACGAACTACTGGACACTTCCAGGCACATACCTATAGAGTATTTGATGTTACCAGAATCCACAGAACCTCTAGTGAGTCAAAAAAACAAGCGAACAAAGCACTTCACTGACTACCAAGCACGCATTTTGTCCATGTTTGCTTCATATTTCACTCCGCATGATCATATCCCAAAGCCATCCCGGTTGTCATTTGCATGGTACAGACGACTTCTCCGAAACACACCAATTATTTTTTTTCTCCGACAAAAGCATTTACTTTTGGGCCCTGCAAGCATTGGGGAGCAAAATCTACCACTAACGACCTTACAGGCGGACATAAATGAGCTTCGAAGAGAAAAATACTCCGCAAATCGAGATATGGATAAGAATACGCGGAATTACCATTTGACTGAGCTTAGCACTCCGGACTTGCTTGGACTTGCTATTCGAGCTGAGCTGACTACTCTCGCAGAAACAGAACTCTCTTCTCGGGAATTTTGGCGGAATTTAAAGCCCCAGAAGGATAAATTACTCCAGCGAGTGAGAATTTTACAAGAACCCACCGTTCTCTTTGAGAATCAGCCCCTGAAGACTTCGCCCTCAGAACTCTCTCGGAGATATCCAATTTTCGAAACGATGAATAAAATACGAGAATTGGACGATGTTAACGATGTCGCAAGTGTGTTTCCATTCGATATTGCATATAATAGCTTGCATATGCTAACTATTGAAGCCAGCATTCTTCGGGATGATCACACAGATCTTCTTAATTTACTTGAGGCATCAATGGAATTCGAGGTGTATGCTATACGGATCGCAAAGTCTGCAGTCTCTGAAATAGACTTTGAAAGCTCGCTTAATAAAATTTCCAGCGCCACCTATGATCAGCTCATAAATCAGGCTAAAAAGTCAGGAAAAAAGACTCATGACTCCTTACTCCGGAGATTGGGAGAGTGGGGCTTGGTCTCCGTCGAGGAAAATAGCCCTGCAACTGCATTTTATCTATTCAAATAGAAGACAAATAATTTGAACGTAATTTGTCGGAACTCCGGGTGTTGAAATTCTTTGACTCTACTTGGACATATTTCTGCAGCACCTGCTTCGCCTTACACATTATTTTCTAAAGAGGCTTCTGAGAAATTATTTTCATTGACCTAGTGCAGTACCTGGTTCTTTTAGTGACTATTGCTTCATAGGTAGTGTGCCTCTCTGGAAAGCAACCTGAAAAGATGCTAGGTGCCTCTATGTCCTCTATATTCTTAGTTACAAGGCAGCAATTTGCATGAATAGAGGAACAGACTTGCGCGCATCGACAGTAATGTTAAATAATTGTTAAATCCTCGTGCTCGCAACAAATATCTTACCCCAGTGAATTGCGCAAATTGACCTTTGATAACACTTGCACCAACAATTTTTACGAATTTAGAAATATAAATCCAGGAAGTTTCATTGACCCTCTATATTCTTACTTCAGATTAGCATGAAATTGAATTAAAACTTGTTTGTGGCTGTTTACGTCACGTGCATCTCGTACAATGTACAGGTACATTGTTAGCTTCACGTACATGCAAGTCATTCGAATCGCTACACGGATCCTCCGCAACAACTTAAATGTTTTGCTTCAGATTTCGAGTGGAGTACAAGCTAATCCTTTTCACATCTGTGTTTTTGGGGGCTTTGATGTTCCGGAATTACAAATATAGCCCCCCAACTACCTCCAGAATAGCGTTCAAACGTACCGTTAAGAACCTGTTTCTCGCAAACGATGACCATTATTCGGACCCAATTTCACTGAATTTCTTAAGTGATCTTGATCTGAACACAGAATATTGCCAGGACTACTCAGAATATTCCAAGGAACCCCACTCCCCATATAGTGAAGGCATTTTTGCCTATCCTTTTATGAGGCCACCGCCTAAATGCCGAACCTTTAAGTCGTCAGCATTGGAGACGCTCATTTCGGACTTGAAAATCAAAATCAAAGACCAGGATCTTGCACGCTTAGTGGAAAATACTTTGCCTAATACTCTCGATACCACCATTTTATGGCATACAGAAATGGGTGTTGAAGGCGAAGCCGAGACATTTGTCGTCACAGGTGATATTCATGCAGAGTGGCTTCGAGACTCGGCTCGTCAGCTTTCTGTGTATATGCCATTGGTTAAACACGACACACTGTTAAAGCAGCTCATGAGGGGTGCTATCAATACACAGGCGAGATTCATTAACATTGCGCCTTACTGTAATGCCTTTCATCCTCCTCCAGAGTCTCAGGTCAAGAAGGGAAACACTGCAAAGGATTCAGTGTTTCCAGTTCCAGACTGGACCAAAGTATTTGAGTGCAAATACGAGATTGACTCGTTGGCGTCATTTTTGACTTTAACCAATGATTACTTAGAGCATTCTGACTATGATATGACAGTAATTAATCTGAGATGGATAGCTGCGTTTGAGAAGATTCTCACAGTATTGCGTCGCGAATCAGTACCACTGTTTAATGCTCAAACCGGTTATGCCAATTCGGCATTTTACACATTTCAAAGATATACTAACATTGGCTCTGAGACTCTTCCTCTATCTGGGGAGGGTAATCCAGTTAACTACGGAACTGGCTTGATTCGATCTGCATTCAGACCTTCTGATGATGCAACTATCTTGCAATTTTTTGTGCCTGGAAATGCTCAAATGTTAGGTGAGTTGAGACGCTTGAAGAAGAATGTCTTCGACAAACTCAATGTCAATCTGTATCATCACGAATTTCACATGCAGCATCTAGAGCAAATTATTAATGCTATAGATTCAGGTTTGAAAAAGTTCGGTATCAACAATCATCCGCGTTGGGGCCGGGTTTTCGCGTACGAAGTGGATGGTTATGGCGGTGCAACTTTCATGGATGATGCTAATATTCCGTCGCTTTTATCGCTCCCTGAATTGGGTATCGTGGATGTTGAAGATGAGGTATATCAAAACACAAGAAAAATGATATTGTCTAAAGATGGAAATCCATACTATTTGAAGGGACCCTACTTCGAAGGTATCGGTGGGCCCCACGTTGGTGTGCATCATGCATGGCCTATGTCTCTATGTGTGCGCATTAGGACGACGGACGATGAAATAGAGATTATGGAAAATCTCGAGCTTCTCATGAAGACCACAGCCGGATTGGGACTTATGCACGAAGGCGTGAATGTGAACCATGCTAAAGGAATGGACTACACACGGTCGTGGTTTTCGTGGTGCAACTCTGAGTTTGCGAGAACAATTCTTCACTTAGCAAAGCATAAACCTCATTTGATTTTCAAAGAAGAACATGCAAACCAGCCTTACAATTTGGACACGGTATTCAATGAAGACGAAAAAATTGGGTGAGTCCTATGGCTCTTATCTGCTAAATTTGTTTCAAAATAGTGGCATGTACTGACACTGTAGAATTCCTCTAGTTTGTCACCTCCTTATGTACTCGGCAATGTTTTCTGTCGCCAGAGAAGATGTCACCTTGGCCGAGTTCCCGAAAGCGACCCGATACCGTGCTTGCGAATCAGCATCGTCTCCCATTTCCGTGTTTGTATCTTCAGAAAAAACGTAATGTCTCTCTGTACCATCCTCATCATCTCTTTCGACTTCTCCATTAACATCATCTTCGTAATCCGAAAGGACTTGTGAGTCCTGGGGGTTCTCACGTTTTATATCCAAATCCTTCATCAATTTGTTCAAAGATGTGGCCTTATCTACCTTTTGTTCTTCCTCTTTTTGCTTTAAAATTCTTTCCCTTTCGGCCAAATAAAACTCATTGTACTCATCGACCTTATTGTCCACTGCCTCCAAAAAATCATCAAATCCTTCTCCCGTGTAAGCACTACAGCTGGCAACATCAAGTTGCGAGTAAAATTCCTCCAACATCAACGACATAGAATTTACCAAGCTACCCATGTAACCCGAGGTAAAACCATCGTCACCATTCAATTCTTGATCCTTGGTCAAATCCATCTGAAACTTCTCAAAATCCTGCATCCACTCCTTTGCAAAATCAGCCTTTTTGACGTCTGTCTTATTAAATACAATGATCATGGGGAGCTTGGTTTTGTATAATATCGAGCACGCATATAACATGTTGGAGATGAATGTCGTAGGGGATGCTGTCCTTGGTGTATCCACAATATATGCGATAACTGTTGGAAAAGTGGAGGCAAAAGCCTCAGTTATGATTGCACCAGATGCAGACCACACGAAGCATTCGATCTGACCCGGAGTATCGATTATGATATGTTCCAATTTCTCTGATTTTTTCTCCACTAAGTTAATCACTTGGTCTATTTTAGTAGAGAATAAGTTCAATGACGTCACAATTGCACCGTTAGGCCCAAGATTATACTTTTCCATAACTTTCTTGTAGTTTATAGAGTCCCTAATATCAATGTTAGCCCCGAAAGGGACCTTTAGTACTGCTGGATCGAGGTTGATGACATAGGGGACCTTCCTCTGTGTGTGGAGGTGAGAGTTTAGTCTTTGCATGAACGTAGACTTGCCAGATCCAGCCATACCTATGCAAATTATGGTTGCGGGTGCCATTTTTTTCGAGAGTTCACGCAACTAAAAGGTGTTGATTGAGAATTTGGAGTAGCTCAACTATTGATGCCTACTTTTTGATTTCTTGAGATGATCTTTGAGCTGCGTCTTATCTGCAGGCTGTTACTATTATTACTAATTATTTCCAAAAATCTTGGCTTTCCAAAATTAGGATTGGTAAATCTCATGAATTAAACACTAGCGCTTTATTTATTTAAGCAATTTAGAAATTCTAAGTCTTTATCATCATCTGAAGATCCTATTTGAACCCATATTTGGCTATGACCCTCTCACTTATACCCGCATAGATAGACTCGTGGTCCAATATTTGAAGACTTTCTGCCTCAGCATTAAAAACTGTTTCGGCTTTTGGAGCTCCGGGTCCACTCAAGTTGGGTATTTGCTGCTGCTGCTCTTGTTGCTTCATTAGCTCCTGAACAGCCTCTTGATCATTCAATAGAAGTGAATAAACTGGTCTGAGACCAAATAAATTCACAAAGTACCAGGAGATTGCGGAAACATAGCGTGCGTTCAAGTTCGGAGTGTTGACGCCATTTTGAAGCATACTTTTGAATCCATCAGTGAGAGGAAAAGGAATCTTCATTACAACAGATCCGGCGAAGAAAAAGTTCACCCATGCCATGATAAGCGTTTGAGGCACAAAATTCATTAAGTTACTCTTGGCCATATTCATGAGTGCATCATTTGAGCCCATCTGCGCTAGTGGATTTTCAGGCTTGTTTGGGCTTGCCACTTGAGCGTAAAATTCCTCAGACTGTAGAATATTCACGAGGTACTTTTGTCTCGTTTCAAACTCTCTTCTACTCAAAACGTGAAAGTTTTCACGGAACGTTGTTGCTCGTTTGAGAAATTCACTATTTAGTTAGTAAAGATACCGCATAGCGTCATACACACATACCTTTCTCTTGCAGTTCTGAATGGTACTGTCTTTGGTTTCAGTGCCAACAAAAATGAAACCAGGGACCTTAAAACTCCAACAATTACCATTGCTACCGAAATAGGTACAATCATCCACCATTTTAACCTTGGATCTAATAGCACGTCTTCCATGTTGTCTTTTAGAATAACACAATTGCCCACTTTAAATTCAATTCGCAGTAAAGTGCAGGACCACAAAAAAATTCAAGTGATAAAAGCGCTAATGTTGAACTGAAGACCTCTATACACTTAGCCATGCGAATCTCCGAGTGCTGGCCAATAACACGCGGGTTCAGACGAAAAATTTGAAAAGGCGATTTTTTTTGGCCATGTTTTACGGGTAGATAAAACGATAGTCTTGATGGTCAAATGTGGACTTCCTGATTAGGAACAGATACATTTGTAATAGCTTCAGCAGATTTGTTATGAGGAGAGTTATTTGATCTCCACCAATCTTGGGCTTGTTTGATCAAGTCAGCAGGCAGCTAGCCTTATATATATTGGGAAGGGATATTCACCCATTGAACTCACGGATGTTCTCAGTAGCCCCATCGCCGTTTCAGGAAGCCAAAAGTGACGTGTCGTGCACGTTGGCTAAGCTTCTCGAGGTTAGTGCGTGTTCCCAGTCTTGGACTTCAACAAAGTTCCAGAATGTATACAGCGTTTTCAAAAGCATTGAGACCACTGCGGCGAAAAGTTTCTTGCCACTCTATCAAGAATCAAACCAACGATTCAATATTTTTACACTCCTCTCTACAGTCCTCAAACCAATAGACAAAGCGTTTAACACTACTTTTATTACCATTCAATATTCTTGAATCCTAAATCTGCAGCGTTGCCTCATGCATTACTTTTGGGATTCTTGCCGGTGATCCAATTGGGAGTCATATCGGTTGGAACAGAACGGGTTTAGTTTTTATCCTATACTCAATGAATTTTAAAAGGCGTAGTGGTTTTTTTTAATTTTGCTGGTGGAATTTAAATCGTTTTGCCACATAGTTGAATAAGTTGAGAAACACTGATTAGTCACGCAAATCGGAAAAGCTTACAAAGGGGTGATTTCAAGTAGCTAATTAGGGTATACCCCTCTTTCTGGGTTTCAGCCTTAATAGATTATTCATGTTTTTCGCTCAGAACGAGGTATGTTTTTTAGCCAATTTTCTCAAGAGTTAAGCCTCGAAAGGGCTTCTCAGTTGCTCACATCTTTTCCGGGAACAATGAACTAATGATGACTGAGTATTCTGAACGGTTACTGATAGCAAGAACTCCCCCGAGCTGTATCACGAGTATTCTTAGTTACTTAATAATAAATCACTGAACTCTGGCTTATCTAAGATTAAGTAGTGGAGCTCTTCTGTTCAGAACAAGGCATACATTTTCCTTGCAAATCTGGAGAGGTACTAGTTCGAGTTACTTTCCTTAATACTAAAGCTACCTTTACTTCATCAGAAAGCGAACAGACGTCCAACCCTTGGATACATTGAACAGTATTAATTGCGTGACCCGCTCTATGTTGAGCAGATCCTCGAATACTTTCTTACTTACTGATTCAACTTCCAACTTATACGCTTCTGTTAGAATTATTATGCGACCTGGGACGTTAAGCCGGTATTCGCAATAGGGTCTAAGCTTTTAACTACTTGTCAATGATTAAGTATCGTTCCAGGAACGTTATTGTCAATGATTATCGATGAACCCGGGATGTTCTGAGGGCTACTAAGGATACTAGAACTCAGCCAATCAGATATAATGGGGGCTAGACTTTGAGAGGTGCTTATTTGTATCCGTATCGTATATTCTCTCTAGATCTTATAGAGGTATCTATGCAATGGAGTTCTTGTCCTTTCAATCGGAGGTTACGCTCTTGTCTTTATACCTTTCCGTTACTCCTCATTCCGGTGTTATCGGTGACGGCTGGTCATTCAGGGATTCCGTCAAGCCTTGTCAATTGCGGGGTATTGCCAAGCTTTGTCAGTTGAGGGGTAACGCCAAGCTTTTACCAATTGAGGGGTCTTGCCAAGACTTGCCCTGGCGGGGAGTTGCTGCCCCTTGTCTGCTCGAGTCTAAACCTTTACACCTGATCACGTTCGCACGGCTCACGTGGTTAAGGTAGTCTTGTCCTTTATATGTGACTAAGAATTCTCACGTCAATACTTCTGTTAGAAAAAGACAGATTGGGGCTGTCCTTATCTAAGGTTGGACGTGTCCTTCCGTCCTATAATTTATCATGGTGTGTATTGAACCTAGATAGACGAGGAAACTCCCTCGCTTGTGGAAGGGGAGAAAAACCTCTCTTATATACATTTGGTATACGCGATCCTGCACAGATGTGCAGGGGTTACCCGACCGGGATACTGCATCCAGTATCATGGTGTAAAATCGTTTCCTAACAACTCCGTATGAAAGCGCAGTGGCGCAGTGGAAGCGCGCAGGGCTCATAACCCTGATGCCCCCGGATCGAAACCGGGCTGCGCTAATTTTTTATTTGTTGACGAGGTAAGGTCATGTGACCTTCTGAATTACCCGAACAACATTGAGGTTGTTGAGAACACATTTCAGAACATGGGCTGGTTTGGCGGGTCACCCTCTAAAACTTCATCTGTTACTGAACTTCGAAAAGAAGATGCTGATAAGAACCAAGTACTTTTAGAGGATTTGGCACCCAAATTCGAAGACCAGGTTCCAACATACACGAAACCACCAACTTACGCAGATGCGTTCAAAGAATTGAAGCTTTCTGATTTTACTTTCCAAAAATTTATTAGCATCCCCTGTTTTAGAGAAGCTATTCTAACCGGCTTTCAAGCAATGGGTGTTCTTGGCGTTGTTACATTTCTTATTCATAAAAACCCAAGCCGCTCGATGAATTGGGGTATGTCTGGTTTTTTCCTAGGAAACGTTGTTGGCTGGGAACAATGCAGATCCATACGAAGGAAATCGTTTCAAACAGTTGAAGCAGCAAGAGTTGCCAATCAAGAGAAAGTAAGAAAAAAACTCGAAGTGGGTTCAGCGAATGACGAGGTGATGGAGAAATTCAACAAATCCAACTCTGAAAGATAGCCATAAAAAGATCCTGGCTACCCGAATATCTTATCTATTTACCACACTTGTACATAAATTCCATTATTGAATTAATATCTTACACATGCAAATTCGTATATGATAAATCAAATGTACGTGCGTTTATATTCGGTCTCCTGAAGGAGCTTAGCCTAAGCTATGTATTTTGAACGACTTTTTTCACCAGTCTTGCAAAATCTTTATCTACGATGGTGTCCCTACGCAGCACGTATTCGATGGCCACCCCACATTTTCAAGATTTTATACAAAGCCGCGGCTCGCACCTTTCTTGCATGAACGACAAATCTGGCTCGTTCTAATTTATAGTGGGCGAAACTCCAGCACTTGAACACGAAACCACCTTTTTGAGCAATAATAATGGAGGGTTCCTCGTCGAGTATTTTATACCGTCAATCTTGGAATAACTTGGTAGACTTGCCATCTAACCTTGCAAGTTTGTTATACAATGCCAATGTATCTCCCCAAGAAGTGATTATCGAGCTTGTACTGCGAGCCAATAATAAGCTTTATGCTGGGTGGTCTGGAATGATTTCTAGTGGCTCCAAGTTAGTTGGTATAGATCCGATTTTCGCCCAATCTTTATGCTTATCTGACAAGCAATTCGTGACAGTCAATGTTAAGATCAGGAACTTCAAGTCAAACAGAATTTTTTTGGAACCGGAACAATTTTCTGATTGGGAATTGGTTGAACTTCATGCCAACCACATTGAATCCAAATTAATCGAGCAGTCAAGGTGTGTGGCTTTGCACCAAGTTCTTGTTGTTTACCCTACAAAAACCTCTTCCATCAAACTACAGGTGAAGGATATTGGAACCAGTGCAGAAACATACGCATTGATCGATCCTTTTGCAGAGGTGAGTATTGCTCCAAAACTCCGAGAAAGAAGAAAAAAATCGCAATCTGTCAAGTCAAACAAGAGCTCGAAACTGGTACATGAAGATGTTTGTCAGGGCCCGACTTTGTTAAAAAGAGGTTTCTCTATTCCCTGTTCATCTACGAGCAATGATAATTTATCGTACGAGATCACTGTAAATACAGCAGAGTTCTCTCGCATGATTAACAACTCAAATGTTGTATCTGTTTCAGTTATACCCGGGCCTAATTACAAGTATAACAGGGCACCCTCTGAGCAACCATCTACAGATTCAGAAGCCTCAGAGAATTCAAGTCTTCTGGCACTTGTCGAGAGCAAAGCGATATCTGCGAAATTGTCATGTTCAGACATCGCGCCACCCGATACAGTTGGCTTGAGCTTTGCCTTGGCTGTTGCGTTGAATGTTGAAAATAAGGTCGGCTACAAAGTAATAATCAGACAAGCGAATAACAGCATCATAAGGAAAGTGGGTACTTTGATCATACACCCATATGTCACACAAAGCAAGAAGAGCGAAGCTTTGAGTTTAAATTCTCTGGTCGCGAAAGAGCATAAGGCAGTTCTTTCGAGAGCCATTATGGAATATCTTTTCAAAAAAAATCTGCTCAATAAGTCACCAATATCGAATTTTTGCAAGATACCCATCATTCCGGACATATTACCCAATGGAGCAATGATGACTATAAAAAGAAATGATGATCCGCGGGCTTGGATCAAAGCATTACCTGTCGAAGACGGAAAAATTAGTGTTAAAATAGAATTAGGTGAAAACCTTTTGCGATCAGCTTCATTTATTCAAGAAACTGCCTTCGTTAGCGAAGAAGAACCAATTTATGGTTTGCAAAGCAAGCTAGATGGGGTTTCAGATTTTATCTCCACGTCCAGAAATTCCGGTGTGATGGTCCATGGATCTTCGGGGAGTGGAAAATCCTTGTTTTTAAAACACGTTTCGAAGGAGATGCGCGAGCATGGTATGTTCACCAAGTATGTCCCATGTGAAACTAAGATGAATGAAAGTCTTGACCAATTGTGCTTAAATTTCAATCAATGGGTAAATGAAGCCCTTTGGCATGAACCATCCCTTTTGATTCTTGATAATTTGGACAAAATTTTACCAGCAGAAACTGAAAATACTGATTCGACCATATCTAATCAATTGACGGAGTGTTTAATGTCCCTTTTTGGGAAAATTGGGTCACAAAAAAATACTAACGTCTGTTTGATGGTGTCTGGTTTGTCTAAAGACAGCTTTAATAAGCAACTTTCTATGAGTCATGCGATAGAAAATTACGTACACCTCACTGCGCCAGATAAGGCTACCAGGGCCATAATTCTTAATGAATATTTATTGAAGTCTCTTGGATGTGATCTAAAGTTTGACGTCATGGATATTGTTCTGGAAACCGAAGGTTTTCTTCCAAAAGACTTGAAGGTTTTAAGTGACCGAATCTTTTATGAATCTTTGCATTCGCAAGATTCCATTAGTGGCCTAAATTCCCAGGGTATGCACTCAATTAAAAAATCTCTTTTCGAAAAGGCATTAGCAGGCTATCAACCGTCAAACCTAAGAGGGGTAAAGTTAGAGAAATCAGGAACTAGCTGGGCAGACGTTGGCGGCTTGACTGAGGCCAAAAGAGTTTTATTGGAAACTTTGGAGTGGCCTACTAAGTATGCACCAATTTTCTCCAATTGTCCCTTGAGACTCCGATCGGGTATTCTTTTGTATGGGTATCCTGGATGCGGAAAGACTTTACTTGCAAATGCTATTGCTGGGCAATGCGGCTTGAATTTTATTTCTATAAAAGGTCCTGAGATTCTAAATAAGTACATCGGTGCTTCGGAGCAATCAGTTAGGGAGCTATTTGACAGAGCCCTGTCCGCAAAGCCCTGCATTCTTTTTTTCGATGAATTCGATTCGATTGCCCCCAAAAGAGGGCATGACTCTACGGGTGTCACAGATAGAGTCGTCAATCAAATGTTAACCCAAATGGATGGTGCCGAAGGTTTGGACGGCGTTTATGTCTTGGCGGCAACTAGTAGACCTGATTTGATTGATTCGGCTTTATTGCGTCCGGGTAGACTTGATAAGAGCATTATTTGTGACATGCCTAACTCCGCTGACAGGTTAGCAATCTTGAAGTGTATTTTTGGGAAAATGGATCTTGCAAAAGACGTTGATCTCGAGAAAATTGCGATGAGGACAGAGGGCTTCAGCGGTGCAGACATGCAAGGTTTGGGCTACAATGCGTTTCTCAAGGCAGTACATGAGAAGTTAAATCAAGAACCAGAGACAGTATCTGTGGCTAAGAATTCGAAAAATTCTTCAACCTATGATTTTTTCCAAATCAATGCTGCAGAGACTGTGAAGAATGATAGCAAGCTCAGACCTGCAGAAAAACTTGCTTTACTTAAAAAATTAGAGAAAGTCTTCGGAGATGAAGAGGGCACATCTAAGAGGAAACAAAATAGTTTCAGCGACAATCTGAAGGTGCTGATTCGCCAATGTCATATTGAAGAAAGTTTAGCTGATACCAAACCATCGATATCAGCTACAGAGAGAAAAAAACTTGATGATGTATATGCTGAGTTTTCTACTGGTAGAGACGGAAATATGCCGGATGGAAGTGCCAGCAATAATGTGGGTGGGCGTATGACTCTCATGTAAATAAAAATTAGTTATGAAAATGCACTGAATCAAAATTTTACAGTGGTCTCACCAACTTTCATTATTTAAATATGTGCAATGCTAGTTCCAGACAAAATGTGAAATATATTTGAGTTAGTATGTACTTCATCACTCACTTTTTATGTTTTTAAATTGTATAAACTTATTATGGAAGCAATGATGAAGAATTTAAAGAAATATTTAAGGTAAGCATTGCATGATGATCTCGGTCCTTGAACTTTTACTGATTGCACCAGGTACATATTATTTTTCAAACGCGCATCCCCCCCACAAAAGTAATGCTTAACAGACCATGCAACGGCTTTACTCTCAGCCATCAAAAATCAAGATTAGGTTGGAAAGGCTTCAAAAGAATACAAATTCACAAACGCGATGTTTGGGCCAAAATCGAAGATCTTCACTACTAGAACGATGGTTTTGAAAGATGTGTTTGGGCGGAATTGAGCAGATGAATGAGAATAGTCTGATCCAAAAGTATTCTACTAAGGAAAGTACGCAAACATTATCTTAAAGCATCTCTTCAGCCAGAAAATCGAGGCAAATCCAGCTTGGCCAACATAATTCCTCCCGAATGATGTTGCGCAACTGTTCGATCAAAAACTTTTCAATCTTACCAACATTCCGTAAGATATTGTTTTCGACTTCACCTATTTCTGTATCAATTTTTACACCACGTATAACATCGATTCTTTCTGCATTTCCGCTGGTCGCATAGTCAACAAGAGTTCCTCCTCCGAATGTACTAAGCGACCCACGACTCCTCGTTTTCGAGGTTAAGTTTTCAAGATTTGACGAAGTAAAATAATCTGACACAGAGTCGCTAAGATCACACAACAAGGAGATAAATACTCGGCCTTGGACATAAGCAATAACTGCCAAAGAATGAACCTCTAGATCTGTCACCTTGAGTTTAATTGGGAGTGATATGAATTTGGAGGAGGGGTAGTGAACAAGTAAATTTACGCTCAATTCGAGCATTATGTCTCCATGATAATCCACTTCAAGTACAAATTGTATATCATTATCACTCTTTTTCTTCTCTTTTTTGTCTGAATTGGATGCTGATCTTAGCCTATAAGCGTCTCGGGTGAAAAATGTAGTTGGTGTTTTGCGCTCACGAGGCCCTAAACCTAAGTTGTTCATGTTATAGTTATGAAATTGACTAACAATATCCAGAGCCATACCACCTGATTCTTCATCATTTTTACCTTCAGGACGCATTCTGTCATTGTGATTTACAATATCATTTATGGTGGTGTGCCCTCCTTCATCTTCTGAAAAGCTCGAATCACTATCGCTTAATCGTGAATCCCCATAGTATACTTCTCTTTTTTCCTCGAAATCATCACCGTTCTCCAGATAAAATTCTTCGAATGGATTACCAACAAATCTGATTGTGACCTCAGGAGGTATCTTTCCCAATGAGAAGTCTGTGACCACGAGTTCATCAATGAATGATGGTAATTCAATTGAGCTGAACTGTTCGTTTAAAAACTCTTTTATGTTGGAGCTTATTTTTTCGTCAGAAGTTATATTTTCCCAATTAAAGTCGAATGACATGCTGCGAATAGCTTAGATGAACATGAAATAGCGTGGTGCGCCGGTTGATGGCTGATTTCCTCCGATGCGAAAAGCTGATTATTTTCTTGTGAACATGTCACTCTTCATAGTGATCAAGGGGCAAGAGCAACTTGAAAATATTTAAAGATTATGGAGGCCAGTTAATTGTTGCAGAAGATTCAAGAATTTGAATAGGATGTACCTCTCTCTAAGAATATATGCTCTGCTCTTCTGTTATGCGACTCATTAAGGAAGGTTGAAAAAGAAATTACACTTGGTACGCATCAAGTCGAGGCAAGCAAAAAATTAAAATGGTAGTTTTTGCAAACCATAAGAAGTTTAAGTAGATGACTTTTCGTCACTACTGAATACCAGCATAACATTTGAGAGTTGCCATTTAAAGCCAGGATTCTTTCACGCATATCTTGTTCCTTTTAATCGACGTCTGAGAATCTGAAGATGACCGCATCGGAGCCTTTGAAGTTAATCGTTGTCGGAGCAGGCTTAATAGGCCCTAGGCACGCTCAACATATCTGCGATAACAAAGAAACTGTCTTAGTTGCTATTATTGATCCAACCCCCAAAGCCAAAAGTCTTGCTGAAAATTTATCCGCCCTCCACTTCGAGGATTTATCTCAATTCTTTGCCCACTCAGCGGACAACGGCCTAAGTTTACCAGATGGTGCACTTATTTGCACGCCGAACCATACACATGTGTCAATCGGCTTTGAGCTAGCTTCTCGAGGCATTCATTTATTGATCGAGAAACCAGTCAGCACTAAAATTGAGGACGCTAAAGCATTACAAATTTTTGCATCTGACAACGGGGTAGAGATTCTTGTTGGTCATCACAGGCGTTTCAATCCTTTCATAATTGCAGCTAGGAACATGCTCTACACTGTTGGAAACGTTGTTGCAGTACAAGGATCCTGGACACTTCGCAAACCAAATTCATACTTTGACGATTCACCATGGAGAAAGAGCGCCAAAAATGGTGGTGGTGCTTTACTCATCAATCTCGTTCATGATATTGATATCCTTCAATATTTATTCGGCCCCATTGATAAGATCTATGCAGAATTAACCAAAAAGCAAAGATGCGAGGATCACGACGTGGATGAAGGCGCCTGTTTGACTCTTAAGTTCAAAAATGGTGTGACTGGTACTTTCATCTGCTCTGATAATGTCACATCACCTTTTAATTTTGAAGTTGGAACCGGAGAGAACCCACTCATACCAGTAGATGATAATTTGGAGGGTTTTTATAGGGTCTTTGGATCTCGAGGTACGCTTTCAATACCAGATATGACCTTATATCACCAAAATCATTCATGCCAGCGTGATGCGTCATGGACCGAAAAAATTTCACGGGCTAGACTTATAGGTGATAGGTCTAAATTGAGGGAGCAGGCTCCATTTAGTGCACAACTCACTCATTTTGTGGATTTAATACGAAACAGAGTTCCTCCGGCTTGCAGCATGAATGATGCAATGTCTGCGCTTCTTTGCATTGATGCTGTTTCGAGATCACTCGAAACTGGCATGCCTGAGTATGTGCGCGAAGTAGAGCTGATTGAACCATCTCAAATGTTTCTATAGACGCTACTGAACAACGTATTGCAACCAGTTAGGTTGATATGAGTGAATTTTTCGTTGTATTTCGAGTAGCACGCTCGCGATTTATCCTGCACTGCCGGCACGCGTCTCAACAAAGAGTTAATCGCCCTACTGGACAGGTTATTAAACATGTACGGTGACTTGGCCAATAAACTAGCATTAGAAGCGAAGAGGACGACTCACTTGAAAGAAATCCCGTTGTACCAGCATGATCTTGTTAAGGATATTCTTCAAGAAATTACTGATTTGAACAAAGATGTCGAATACTTAAATGAACAGCAAGCGCTTCAAAACAATGAAGGGCAGGAGTCTTGGCGTGTGAACCAGTGCCAACTTTTTGTGACTCATCTTTGTCTCAGAAGAAACAAGAGATGCATGCTAGCATACGAGAGACTACGAGCAAGTAAGATCGATGAATTTTTATGGCTAAATATAGATCCCATCGTAAATTCTGATACCGAAAAGAACGACACAAAAAAACTAGGTTTCGGGGTTGCAACGGATTTTAATTTGACATCCAAGCTAGTGGTTGAGAATTTGAGTCACGCTGAGCAAGAGTATTTAAAACAATATCAAGATCTAATACTTGACTTCAAATCAGGATTTACAGACATAGATTTGTCAGGAAATTTAGAGCCTCCATCAAACATATTTATTGACGTTCGCGTACTTAGAGACGGTGGTGAAATACAGACCGAATATGGCGTCTTCAACCTCATAAAGGATTCTCAGTTTTATGTTAGGAAGTCTGATGTGGATAGACTTATACAACAAGGATTTTTGGAGGAAATCTAACAACCAGTCACAATAGGATGCTTTTGCTCGAGGTGCTTTTATGCGTCTATTTTTTTCAACTCACCCTCGAGTTTTCTCGAGCCAAGAGAAGTGTTCTTTTTGTCGACGTTGATTGGTAGTATCATGACCAGGTCCTCGTTTTTATTGTGAACTCCTATGTTATCGTCCATTATTTTCACCTCTTTTCTCAAAGATATCGCTATAGAACTAAGACATGAATACACTTTGCTCACTTCGTCCTGGAATTGTTCTTTAGTCGATCCAACATCGGGATTCTGTTGTCGACTTGGCTCAATGTATATATTAAAAAGCTCTTTAATATTATCTAGAAGATAGACTATTTCCACATCAATCTCGTTCAATGATTCTAGGCGCTCTTGAATAAAACCCAGTGTGGTCATCTTGTAGTCAGAAAACACATGAATTCGCGTGAAGATAATGTTATTCCACGCACTCTTTTTTTTCAATGCCAATTGATTTAAGTCTAACGAGAATAATCAATCTTCTTAAACACTTAGGAAATCCTCATATCACGTCATTTAAATCGATTCATGTTGCGGGAACTAATGGGAAAGGGTCTACTCTAGCCTATTTGTCTTCGATCCTTACGCAAGCGAAAATCGCAAATGGTAAGTTCACTTCGCCTCACTTGATAACATACAACGACTGTATAAGTATCAACAACCAAACATACCCCTCTAAGAAGTTTGAGAAGGTCATTGAAAAAGTTAGAATTGTTGATTCAAATTTCAAATTAGGTTGCACCGAGTTTGAGATTTTAACTGCAACTGCTTTCAAAATATTTGAAATTGAGAAGGTAGAATTAGCGTTAATTGAAGTAGGTGTTGGAGGACGCCTTGATGCTACAAATGTTATACAGCCCTACAGATCTTCTATTGAGGAGAGGCACGGGGGCCTAATCGTGTCAGGTATAACTAAGATCGCCATGGATCACGAGAGTTTGTTAGGAAACAGCTTGAGGGCCATAGCCGAAGAAAAAGCTGGAATTATCAAAGAAGGCATTCCGGTGGTCATCGATGGTACTCAGGAAACTGAAATTTTTGAAGTTTTACAACACAAGGCTAAGCTCAAAGGCTCACATCTTCAAGTAAGCGACCTACAGGCAGGTCGGGAGTTGTTAAAGTACTCCCCCTTGCTTGGTAGTTATCAGTTGCAGAACTTATCAGTAGCAATCGGTATTTTGGATGTCTTGAAGAAGCGGTGGGAGGATGCAAGAATCACAGATGAGGTCATTATTACTGGGATCAAGAAAACGTATTGGCCCGGTAGACTTCAAAAACTAACTGATAACTCTACAGGAATTAAATTCATATTGGATGGGGCGCACAACGAGTCTGCAGCCTCGGAACTAAATTCATTCTTAGAGATAATCAGGAAGAACGGGATAATCTTCGTGGTAGCTTTAACGAGAGGCAAATCATTCGAGAATTTCTTTTCCAGACTTTTTAGAAAAGACTCTGATACACTTTTACCATTCACGTTTACACAACCTGAAAACATGCCATGGATCAAAAGCTACGAAGTTGAAGAAATTGCACAGGCAGCGAGACCATTTGTGGACGACATAGTCGAAAAAAAAATGAACAGGCCGCACCAAATCTTTGACAAGCTACTGAGGATGAGACGACTGGGCGACTTGAGACCGATAGTCATATGTGGCAGTCTTTACCTTTGTTCTGACATCTTACGTCATCTCAGTAAGCAAAAGGAGTGCGAACGCGTCTGTGAAGAGTGATCTAGCAAATATCGAGTATGAAGGATATAGAGTCTATAAGAAATCAAAATATCCAAAGGAATAAAGATCTCCTCAAGAAACTTAATCTCCAAAATCCGAACATTCTTGAGAATATAGATTCGACATCAAAGACTACTAAGACAACATTAAACAAGTCTCGGAAAATTCAGAGAGACTCAACACCATCCGTTCCTACTAGACGTTCACGGAGATTGGCGTATACAGAAGAAGATGAGGACGAAAAGAGACGGAGAGAGGAAGAAGAGAAAAAGGAACTTGAAATACAGCAAACTATTAGAGATGCGAGGCTTGCAAAATTAAGTGGAGATTTTGAATGGAATGTTTTGAGGGCAGATGCAAAACTGGGCCTTTTGTTGAACGAAGATCTGATCTATGACCGGCAGAAAAAGCCAAATATCAAGACTGACGGTATCCAATCCGAACCACCAAAATCTTTCCTACAGTTCGATGTCAACAATTCAGACGAAACCTCGCATAAGCAAGTATCATCAGGTTTGAAACAGGTATGTGACGAATTCGATCGAAAAGCATTGTTTGCAGAAAAAGGTAAGGATTTCATTAAATTGACCCCAAACAGGGTAACTTCCCTTAATTTTCATCCCAATGTCAATGACCGAATCATTTCGGCGGGAGATACGAGCGGTTGTCTTGGGATTTGGGCTGTTGATTCTGGACATGATGAAGCCCAAACAAATACCATACTATTGAAACCGCACGGTCGGACAATCTCTAGAATCTCAGGTATTCCGAATTGTGTTGCAAGGTTCGTCACCGCCTCATACGATGGGTCGTGCAGGAACTTTGACTTCAACAAGCAAATTGTTACTGAATGTGTTTCCATTGAGGATTCAGACGGTTTTTCCTTAGGAGTTTCTGACATGTCTATGGTCTCGGAAAATGTCCTTTACCTCACCACACTTGAGGGTCATTTTTTGCTGCATGATATAAGGCTACCTATCAAAATACCCCGCTACAGAGACATGATGAGATTGCATGATAAAAAAGTCGGAGGATTTGCGGCAAATCCAAACGCAAGTCATGAAATCGCAACTGCTTCTCTCGACCGTACCCTTAAAATATGGGATTTGAGAAAACCTGACCAAGCATCGATTTCTAGTATTGATGAAGGCCTCTCATCACCCATTATTAAAAATATTTACACTTCAAGGTTATCCATTTCTAATGCCGATTGGAATGCGAACAACTTATTGATCTGCAATGGATACGATGACTCGATAAGAATTTTTGACATCAAGAGTTCTCAAAACACTTCTCGGGATCGCACCTCGCCTTCAGAGCTTTGGCCTCGCAAGGAGATTAGACACAATTGCCAGTCGGGACGATGGGTGTCAATTCTCAAAGCCCGCTGGCAGAAAAATCCTAGAGATGGCTTTCAGAAATTTGCAATAGGAAACATGAGCAGAAGCATCGACATTTTCAGTGAGACTGGTCATAAAATCTCAACATTGTCTGCTGAGACTATGTCAGGTGTTCCAGCTGTTCTTACATTTCACCCTTCTATGAACTGGATTGTTGGAGGATCTTCTAGTGGAAAAATTTACTTATTTGTATAATAAAGTCTTACAACACTCCAAGAGCTTTGCCTCAGTTATTCAGCTTAAGCAGACGAGGTCATGACTTGCCAAACTCTGATAATGTTGTCAGTGTAACCAGCAAACAAATTTTGCCCATCAGCGGACCATGCCAAAGAGATAGCCTCAGGGTCCTTTGCCTTCGCGTTAACAGTAAACTCTGGCTTCAATTCGTCCAACAAGGTTCTCTCTTGCAAATTGAAAATCTTGATTCCGGAAGAGGTAGCAGCTGCCAACCAATATCTGGTTGGAGAGAAGGCCAATCCATGAACTTCAGAGCCAGCGTTCAAAGTGTACAAAGTAGAATTGGTGTTCAAGTCCCACAAGATAATAACACCATCCTTGCCTGCAGAGGCATTCAAAGATCCATCTGGAGAGATGGTGATGCAAGAGATGTAGCCTGTGTGGCCAATGAAGTCAGCGTTGAGCTTGTAGTCGTTCAAGTCCCAAGACTAAAAAAGTTAGTATACATTCATAATTTGATTTGATGCCAAGGTGAAATCAGAGATCTTGGTGATAAATAAATGTCTCATTCGGGCGTTTAAAGTCCGTCTGAAGTAGCAAATATAGGAGTGACATCATATTCACAGAAATTTTGGAAAAACATACTTTCACAGTCTTGTCCCAAGAAGCAGAGATGACGGTCGAGGTTTTCTCTGCTGGAGAGAATCTCACGGCGGACACCCAATCCTTGTGACCAACCAAGGTTTGCATACACTCACCAATAGTGTTCCAAACCTTGACAGTCTTGTCACGGGAGGCAGAAACAATTTGTCTTAAGTTGGAAGCAATGGAGACAGACAAGACATCTCCAGTGTGGCCAACAAATCTTTTGGTGGACTCACCGGTCTCCAAATCCCACAATCTCAAGGTTCTGTCCCAAGAGCCCGACAAGGCGTAAGCACCATCAGCAGAGATGGTCACATCTTGGACAATATGAGAATGGCCGATAAAGGACTTCTTTGGAACACCATATTGATTGTTCTCGCCGCCAGTCAATTTCCAAGCAATTAAGGTCTTATCTCTGGAACCAGAAAGCAACAAGTCAGGCTTGGTTTGTGTGGTAGCCAACGATGTGACCCAACCATTGTGGCCTTCCAAAGTACCTCTCAAAACTAAAACTTCTTGATTAGACATTTTCGATAGTGTTGATGTTGCAAAAAAAAGTTTTTCTCAGCGACTGATTTTTCAATCTATTTGCATATTTTTCGCGCCACGTGATGTAAAAATATTTTTCGTCGTACTTAAATATACGCCATAATTGTACTCGGAATTACGCACCTCATCAGTGACTGTTTTTGCCGATTGACTACAAGCACCGTAAGACGCGCGTCCATTGATAAAACCCGCACGTCGGACGAACCGTTCCAAGCCCTTGCCTGTCTCTTAGACAGAGCATCCGTAACCAGCGGGATCCTGCCGATAGTCGTGCTAATGTTAAGAGTAATGGCAAACCAAATTGCAACGGCTAGGATAATTCCCAAGTTAGCATAAAAAACTAGTGCAAAGGTCTCTTAACGCTATTTTCCTAATTTGCACATTCAATAGATCTCAATGTATCTTTTAATCAATGAGAACTTTTACTATCATGAGTATCGAGCTGCAAACCACTGGAAGTACACACACCAATTCATGGTAGCCTTCTTGCATCAAACCTGTACACCATAAAATTTGAGGTACGATTCCTCCTCATCTAAAATCCTTTACCATTGCCAAATCCCAATATGGCGAAAGCAGAATTTGACATTAAAGAAACATATCTTAAGTTTTTAGAAGATGACAAAGATATGACGATGCCCATTGCCGCTATTGAATCGCTTGTCACTATGTTGAGAGTTAAGCAACCATCTACATCAAGCGAGCTGATAAATCTAGTCAAGTCTAACATAATAACTCTCAAGCTGTCGATCTCGAATGCAATCTCTTTATCGGCTGGCTGTGATTTGTTCATGCGATTTGTTATGAGAAATACTACACTTTATTCTGATTGGGAGTCATGTAAGAAGAATTTAGTGGAAAATGGCGAATTGTTTGTTCAAAGAGCCAAAGAATCGAGAGCCAAGTCAGCGGAATTTGGAGTACCTTTTATTAAGGATGATGATACGATTTTAGTACATTCACACTCCAGAGTGGTCTTCCAGCTTCTTGAAAAAGCCAGGAAAGAAAACTTTCTCAGATTTAAAGTGTTGGTAACAGAGGCTAGACCCACGGGCAAGGGTTATCATATGGCCAAATTGCTCCGAGCTGCCGATATTCCAGTGGAAGTCATTGTAGATAATGCGGTTGGATATGTTCTACACAAAGTTGATAAAATACTTGTTGGCGCAGAGGGAGTTGTGGAGAGTGGGGGCATCATTAATCACATCGGATCATATCAAATTGGCTGTTTGTCGAAAGCAAATAACAAGCCCTTTTACGTTGTGACAGAATCTCACAAATTTGTGAGACTGTTTCCTTTAACATCGAATGATTTACCACGCGAAATAAATTCAGTATTGGATGAAAGTGATGATGATATTCAGGATGACCTTCTCAAAACACAGTTAATTGATTTCACTCCTCATGAATACATCACGGCTTTGATAACAGACTTGGGAGTTTTGACTCCATCAGCTGTTTCTGAAGAATTAATCAAAATGTGGTATGACTAAAGAAGTCACATCATTTCTTCGAGCTTTATCTGAAGACCACTGATATCAAATTCATCACTGTCACACCCTTTCCTCTAAATCTCAACACATTGAATTCCGCGCATTTCTAATGCTTCGATACATAGAATAGATGTGTAACGTATCTATTACAGGATTCCTCATATTCACGACCAAATTTAGGTAAAGAATACTGAGGCAGCTCTACAACAATGCTAACGTAGTCCAATGCTGTAAGCCCATAGGTTTCTCCATCTTCACGACCATTTGAAATTGAGACGCGCTTCTTGATTTCCGCAGATTGACTAATTATTATTGCTTTGTTTATGCCTTTGAGTTTCACGATTGGTATAATGCTCGTCGTCAAAGACCCAATGGAATAAACGACCATTTTCACACTGGTCACTGCAGAAGTGACCCTCGATTGAGACGTGGGCCAGGTTTCCTCTCCATGGGAGAAGTGTAGCATACCCTTTTGATTGGAGACAACAGCGGCTCCGAAACGTCAGATTTATTGAAACACACAACTGTGCATTCTTCAACTACGGGTGGATGTACTTCGGTGTGCTACCCAATTCCTCGTCAGATATCCAGGGGGAATCCCAGGATTCATTTGCAACTGATCCTACAACACATTATTTTAAGTAAACGTGTGCAAAGAGACCAAGTAAACCAATCAAAATCTCAGTTTTGGCCCTTGAGAGGGGAAGCGAAAAGCTCCACATTTGATTTCAAAAATTAGAAAGCTAATGCAGGATGATGACACGAAAGGTTGAAACCACTAAGTTTGCATTACTGAGCAAAGTTTGGGTTAATTCATGCGTCAAATCAAAGGCGCTGAAGTGGTTTTATGCAAGTCTTCACATAAAAAATACAAAAATATCGCAACAAGACTCATGGTAGAACATTGAGCTTCTCCACGACAGTTTCAAATAGATTGCTGAAAATGCAATTCTTGTTTTTAATTTTCCCTGGCTATCTTAAACCACAAGTCTGGAGTAACGATTTGAAATCGAATATGTCTTGGGCTCTCTACGAAAGAAATCTTTCGCTGTTAACTATTCCATCCTTTCGAACTATTACGAAGAATCGCGACGAGTTGCCTACACATTAAAGAAAAGATAGTGAAAACATCTGGTCTCATATTCTTATATACTCGCGAACAACATCAAATACTCAGGCATAACATTTTTGACTCGAGTTCTATATTGCTCGTGAATTGGAGATTTAAAAAGATCCACGTTAAACCACTCAAATATCCTGAAGCGAAGCTTACTTAATTACAATACAAAAAGATAAAGTGAAGTTTTCTGGACAAGACTTTGTTACACTTGACATTATCCTAAAAACGTATATATGACTTGAGAAACGTAGCCAAGTTACGAAATTAGAATTCAAAATGCCTCAACATTTAAAGTATACACATGGCAAATTTTGAGTGACTTGCTTGTTGCACTTTTTTTGGTTAGCACAACAACGAGATACGAGCAGGCCGTAACTTTTCAGTGCTAGTTTTCATTTTAGCATGATATGCACTCGTTGCCTATATACGTAGTACATCTTGGAATTATTTGAGATGCCACACCACATATCAACAGTGTTATTGATGCAACAAAACGCTCACAAGTTTGCACACACTTCAGCTGAAAACTTGCACAAAGAATTAACTTGCCGATCGATTTTCATAAGTAAGTGTTGCGACATGACAAGCTTTCACACTTTATATCTGGTACCGTTCTTCAAATGACGAGCTGTAGAAAGCAGATATTTCTATCTTCGCCATCTCAAATGGTATTGATACAAACAACATGAAGTAATGAGATCAGTTGCTTTTTTAACACTAGTTACTGTCTGGAATGGAAAATCATTCATTGTGAATGCAGGAATGCCGAAGGCCGGATCTTTTAAAACTGGATTTCATAAATGATGAATTGCTGCCTACAGGAATTTGGAATTGAAATCATCGAAGGCACGATTTTCATTTAAAGCAGTTGCTACCGTAATGAGTATACCCTAAATGGGGATTATCATTCAACCTTGTTCATTTAAAACAGGAATCAGTCTTTAGAGGAGGACATTCAAAAAGAACGTAGACTATATCCCGCGCTACTTTGTATGGCTTCAACTGTTCCACGATTTAACCTCGGCCTGATAAGAACCAGTAAACTTAGCTATACCAGCGCAACTATGAAATATATCGTATGTATGTCTTGCATTTGAGTTCAAAGTCTCTCTCCGCTCCTGCTGGTAATCTCAGAATGGTTTCCGAAATAGTTGAGCCAAGTTTTGGTGTCAAGCAACTAATACAAATAGTTATGTTTATGGGATGAAACGGTATTTACATGGTGTGGTCGCAGTTAGGTTTTGTGCAAGTTCTCTGATGAGGTGATAACACGATTATGTAAAATTTATAGGTCAGATATACCAATAAATAATGTTTATTCAGCAGGAAGAGTTGCTTCTCTAGTTGATACGAGACGTGTTAGTATCTAAAGCAAATATCAAATTCCAAATTAATCTATCAATTTATATTGAAATGCTGAGTTTTTTTGCAAATATATGGTGGCAAGGCTTCTTTATGGACAAGCTGCAGAACAAAACACGAGGAATATTTTTTCGGTTCGTCGCTCCTTACCTCCAATCAAATGCTTCTTTATGTTACTTGTTATTTATTTTCTCGTCACCGGTGAGGAATTTTGAAGGTTAGAAAAGTTTTGACCCGTTTGTTTGTGCGAATGCTTTTACGTCCTATTCTAGTTCCACACATGATGTGTTGTACAGCTAGTTTCAAAACCGTCTCTCCTCGGTAGTTCCATAATCTTCGTTTATTTGAATATTTCTGGAAACCACTGTAACTGGAAAACATGCCTCAGAAGAGTGACAGTTGGGAGTCTAGGGCTACTAATCAATCTATTGTTCTACCAAACGGAGTAATGAACGGAGCTTTTGTTAGTTTTTGTTATCCGCGATTAAGCAACTATTTTTTGTGGAGTACGTAGTATTGTTTCGAAATCATTCAACCGTTGAACAGTCTCGGTTTGGTGTCTGTTCGTAATTTATTCCCGGAGATGATAACACTTCGCCTCACGCATTTTGAAGCTGCGTCAAGTACTCTTACATGTACAGTGTTATCCGAAAGTATTCAAACTAATACTGTGAAATCATTCAAACCACCACGACAAAAGGTTTCGTACCGCTTCGCGCAATCTTTCAAACCAAATTTGCGTAGAGTTCCGGTTTGAAACATTTGTTGCAATAGTTTGAATTAATTTTTGGCACTAGTTTGATTATTTTTGCCGCACTAGTTTGAATACTTCTAAAAAACACTGTATGTCATCGCTCTTTGTACAGTGTTATCCGAAAGTATTCAAACTAATACTGTGAAATCATTCAAACCACCACGACAAAAGGTTTCGTACCGCTTCGCGCAATCTGTCAAACCAAAGTTGCGTAGAGTTCCGGTTTGAAACATTTGTTGCAATAGTTTGAATTAATTTTTGGCACTAGTTTGATTATTTTTGCCGCACTAGTTTGAATACTTCTAAAAAACACTGTACTTGTCGCAGCTGTCGCGGTTGCGCTTAATTGCAGATCCGCAAAACTCGTAGTTCAACATGAGCAATTGTGTATGCAGGAGTTTATGAACTCGCATCTGTACCTGTCCCTGTTTTCGCGTATACGGGTTTGTTTTCTAGGGATATAGTTGGCACCTTAGGTTTTCTAACCTTAAATCGACGGTAAAAGTCGGCGATGGACATAACAGACAAGAAATCAACAGATTTTTCGAGGAGATTGTTGGAAGCGAATCCGAAGAGTACAGTTGTTCTCGGCCATGTTCTCACTTTATTGGAGCATTTTAAGTTCCAAAGGGACAAGTTCAAGTTTCTCAACTATTGTGACTTCCGATTGGCATTTTTCTGCTTCACGTCGAGTCGGATAATTCTTAAATGCATGAAAGAAGCCAATGAAAAAAGTCTTGATGCACTTTTCAAGAGTATGGAGAGTACTATTGAAGCTCTTAATCCAGATTTTCTTCTAATGGAAAGGTTATATCATGCTCGCGTTGCTGTTGCTCCCCAAAGCAATTTGCAAACCCGATTGAACAAATTAAAATTTAATGAGGATACCATATCTCGCGATGAATTGAGTATCGAGTCGTTAAAATTCAGAGACTTGATATCTGCTCAAGAATTAAATTCGATATTGCGAATGTCGCCGGGACGTGTTTTGTTGATTGATTTCAGAAGCCGCAAAGAATTTCGATACAGCCACATAAATTACCTGGATGTCGTAAACATTGAACCACAAGTGTTGAGAAATCTCTTGTCAGAAAATTCTTCAGCGAGCGATCAAAGCTTGGAGAGTGCCTTAAGCGGCACGATTGATGCTTCTATGATGAGAAAGTTCAACAACCGACACAAATATGATTTGATCGTCTTCTATAATCTCAGATATGGACTTTCGGAATGCAGTGGAATTAATGCCCTTGAACATTCTTTAAGTGTTGGTGACACTTCGTTATACCTCACATCTAATCCGTTTGTAACCGTGATCAAATTGATAACTTTCAAAACTAAGTACTTGAGCTCAAGAGTGAAACAGTATCCATTAATTTTGAATGGAGGATTGGAAAACTGGTATCAAACTGTTGGTGAGGCGGGTTTAACGCATATATCAAGAGAAGATACCAACGTAAACGAATCGAAGAGCGACGCTTGGAACAATGAGTTTGGAGAATTAAGATATCTCAAAAAATTTGGTGATTATTTCTCGAGTGGGTTAATTCTCAATCCTGTCGTCCAGCCGGACTCAAAATTGGAGGTTTCAGATCAGCCAGTGATGAAAAATAATTTCTCAGTTACTAGAAGCCATTCCCCTGAGGCAATTGAAGGCGACAAAATTGTTTCAAATAGGAAGGGAGAAAATACCTGCCACTCAGCTCCTTCGAAGTCAGCTGTAATTAGCTTCACCACAGGACTCACTAATCTTGGTAATTCGTGTTACATGAATTGTGTCTTGCAATGCTTAGTTGCTACTCCGCCCCTCATTGATTTTTTTATGAAAAGCGTAAAGGAAGGCAGAGAAGATGATCAACAGCAATACAAACAACACATAAACTTCAGGAACGCCCTAGGGACGAAGGGAGTAGTGACTAGCGCCTTTGTTGGCTTGTTGACCGATATGAACGAGCGAAACGGTGCTGTACTTTCCCCGACGAATTTTAAAAGAGTGATTGGAGCAATTTCTCCTTGCAAACAGTTTGCCACTTCAGATCAGCAAGATTGTATCGAATTCTTGAATTATATTTTGGACTCTCTTCATGAGGACCTAAATCAGCGCCTGGTTGAAAATGAGAAGGAGCGAGCTATGATCATGGACCTTTCTAGCGAACAAGAAAGTGCAAGAGAAATTCTTCCCGTTCGTTTAGCTTCTACTATCGAGTGGGAGCGATATTTGAAACTAAACTTCTCTATAGTTGTTGACTATTTTCAGGGTCAATACTTATCTCAACTCAAGTGTCTTGAATGTAGTTTAACATCAACTACGTTCAACGCCTTCTCAATTTTGTCCCTACCAATCCCTGAAAAGCTTAATGGTGCAAAGACAGTTCTGCTTTCGGAATGTTTGCAGCTTTTTTTAGATACTGAGCTCTTGGATGAGAACAATAAGTGGCATTGTCCGAGGTGCAAAACGTTCACCCAGCTGACAAAAAAGATAACGATAACACGCTTACCTCAAGTGCTTATCATTCACTTTAAAAGATTTAAGCTTCATGCGGGTTATTTTAAGAAGCTTGAAACTTTCGTGACATACCCCGTTGACAAGACTTTGGACATGACAAAATATTGGCCACCAGTGGGCTCATACATGAACTCCCTGAACACTTATGTGATGGACAAGGCAACTGAGCAAAAATACCTTCTGTCATTTCCACCGAGAAATCAAGTGCCACCCTTTGAATACAAACTTTATGGTGTTGCGAACCATTTTGGAAACTTAACAACGGGGCACTATACATCCTTCGTCCAGAAGAATGATATGAATAGCGGTCCAGATTGGTGCTACTTCGACGATGCGAGAGTACAGCATGGCGTCTCACCAAAAGATGTTCTTAACTCGAATGCTTACTGCTTGTTTTATCGCCGTGTCTAAAAACCCAACCACTTGAATTTATCTGACTTCAGTTGATTCGGTCACTTTTATTTTCGGGTGACTCCCCACAACACCTTTACTTATCCCCACCCAAAGCCAGTCGGCCTTTCCGCCAGGTTGTATTTGAATCTCTCCTTTAAAACCTTCGACAAAACTTCTGTCATTAACAGTAATGTTAGTGGTGAAATTGATGAATTCATTAAATATTGCAATTGAAGACCAAAACTGAAGCTTTCGAAGGCATGCAACGATGAGACTTGTAACTTGGCCTCCATTAAAACAGTGAATGTATACGGGGGCATATTCGGCGTGGATAACATATTTCAACGCCTCCAACACAGTTGAATATCCCATAGGTACACCTCTTTTCTTTCCTTTTCCTGATTGAGCACATTCTATGTGTATCAAGCGTATGTTCCGCACACGGGCAAAGTTATATAGGTCAGGGTCAGAATCCTCGTTGATTGGTTTCGATGTCAATGATATAATACTCTTGAGTCCTAAACTATCAAGAAATGGAAAGTTTACCTTCCGAGGATATCCACCCCGATGTAGATTTGACTGAACGCTATTGAATCGCAATGTTGGCACTAAAGGTTCCATTGTGTGTGATTTTAAGAGGGAAGAGGACTATGCATCGCTAGACTGAGAGAGACATCTGTACACCGTATGTGAGTATCCGAGTGTACCAGCACTCAGACTTAAGATACAATAAGTGGACTGGACAAAGCACTTGAAGGTGCGAAATTTTTTGTCCAGATGTGCAGCGGGTTGATGAAACAAAGTACAGGTCGCTTAATTTATGAACAGTTGAAAAGGTTAAGGATTGGGGCAGAGGCTTAGTGCTTTGTGAAACCTGTGAAGTTGAGGCATTACGCCCGTGTGTGAACGGCATCGAATTTAATAAGGTCAGTCAGGGACAACCTAGCATAAATAGATAGAGATAGGAGCATATATGCACAAGATGATTATCGAGGTCACTCTACTAAAATATTTGAGAAACTATTGATACAGTGTATTTCAAAATTATTTAAATCAGCGCGGCCGAACCATTCATACCACACTAACACTAATCAAACCAATAAACATGACCTTCAGCAAGTTGCCGCATGAAAGATAACAAGAAAACCTGTCCAATTTTCGGTTCGTATGAAGTTTACCACTAGTATCGCATGATTGAAAACTATCGAACCCTAAAAAAAATGATGTGAAGCATTACGGCATTTGGATTGAATGACTGTGCGAAGGGAGTATGAAACTGTTTGAATGAATGGATTGGTTAAACTTTTTAATATGGTTCGAAACGTATTGCCACGTTGGTTTTGCATACTGTTGAAAATCGCTGTGGTACTGTTAATAGATTGTGTGGAAATGAGCATTGCGCTATGACTAGGTTAAAAAAATTCACATATTGTGCTACATATATCAATTATGGTTTTGTTGCTAAAAGAGTTTGGGTAGCTTGCAGTCTGCGACGTTAGTAGCGACCACATCGTCAATGGACATTCTAGGCGCCATTCCTGGCTCTTTAGAGCCACCAGCTACTCCGCTGCTGTACTTTAAAAAGAGTACGTCTCCAATTTCACTGAAACATTTTAAAACGTAATCCAAATCCTCTTTGGTCAATGCTGAACTGACGCATAACCTGGCTCTTGAAGTGGTAACAGGGGTAGCAGGGTAACCCACAATAACAACAGCGATCTTCTTTTCGTACAACATTCTTGACAATGCAGGCATTTTCGATGGAAGGAAAATAAGCAAAGGTATAACGGGTGAGTCATCAGCTCCATAAACAATAAAGCCGAGTTTCTTGAGTCCCATGCGTAAATAGCGAGAATTGAACGCTATTCTCTCTAATCTTTCTTTTCCTTCACCTGGGTTAAATTGTCCATCAATGATTTTCAAGGAAGAGATTATTTGTTCCAAAACTGGTGGGGGAACACTTTCGCCAAAAATGCTGTTGAAATAATTTAGCCTCAACCTGTCTATAATCCACTTATCACCAGCTATATATCCGCCAGTGGCCCCAAATGATTTCGTCAACGTCCCCATAAGTATGTCTACATCCGTAGGATCCACCAGGAAATAATCACAAATACCGCGACCTCTTGGCCCTAACGCACCAATGGAATGCGCTTCGTCAACAAAAAGAAAGCATTTATACTTCTTTTTCAATTCAACAATTGTGGGCAAGTTTACCAAATTTCCCTCCATGGAATACAACCCCTCAACGGCAATAATAATTTTCTTCCACGGACGGTGCGTTCTGGGCTGTCCCTGGGCAATTTGGTTTCTAATGAGTTTTTCAAGGTCCTTCATATCGTTATGTTTGAAGACTTTCACGATGGCGCCAGAGAGTCTTATACCGAAACGAATCGACGCGTGATTTAAGGAGTCACTAATCACGAGGCACTGTGAATCTGCTAATGCCGCAAAAAAACTGGCATTTGTTCCATAACCTTGGCTTACAATCACTGCGTCTTTCTTACCGACGAATTGCGCAATCACTGCTTCACACTTCTCATGCAAATCACTGGTTCCGATGGTACTTCTTGGTGAGCAAGCCAGAGTGCCATATTGATCTAAACTTTTCAAAACGTTATCTGTGCAAAGACCGTGAGACTGAGCAAACCCCAAATAATTATAGGACAGAAGGTTTAAACACTCTACTGACTTCCCCGAGTACTTGTAATCTTTGCCGTGTCTCTCGCGCTCGAAACAATTAATTTTCCTTCCCGGGGCACCATGGATGGGTCTAGCGAAACAGTCATCGATACGAGTTTTCAAGCGACGTACGTAGAAGTTCTCAAATCCATCGTACCATGGCGCATAGCCATTTTTCTCTATCAAGTCTTCGTAGTCGTGAGGTTTGAAAATCTTTCCGAAGAAATCCCTTATATGACCTATGATAATCAATATCAAATAACTAAGCAAAGTGGCGACATAAACAAAGTAAGGGGGCTCATCATCAATAGGAGTGGGCAAAGGCTCATCGACTGGGTGCTTGGAAACATACAAATAATCTTTCGAAGTTAACTTTCCATACTCTGCATCCGCTTGAATCTCATTCGGACGGTCATCCAACGGTGCGTTAGGTATTTGAGTAGACATTTGGTGAAAAATGTCTGTAGCCTTTTGACGTCTTTGGTAAACTTTGACGTGGAAACGGGACGAAGCTGAGAGGATTAGTAGCAATGCGCGGTATGTGGCACCTTTACATCTCGCGTCAACGCGTAATAAAGCTCTAAAAAATATATTAAACTCTATCGAGTCGGTTTTAAAAATTCATAAGATCTTTGTTCGTCACTGCTTAATTTGATCGCATAATCGTGTGGAGGAACTTCCCAGTCTATATGTCCAATCGATAAAACAGTAGTACCTTGCAAATTTTCTGCTATGAAATTATGGCATTTAGACATTAATAGATCATCGTCCATACATGAAAAAGCCTCATCCAAAATAAGAATATTTGGGTTCTTGACCACTGCTCTCAAGAACAAAGTAAGCTTTTGTAGCGATGTTGACAACTCAAGAAATTTTTTCGACCCATGGGTCATTAATTCTGTCTCAAATTTTTCGAATAGTGTCTTCGCCACGGTAGGTAAAACAGTATCTTCTCCCCACTTATGAACAAAATTTGAATTTCCAGTACCAGCGATCAACCCGTTCAAAATTAGTTCCCTCATCTTCATTTGCATTGGGACATTTGCATGTAACTCGGGTGAAGACAATCCAATCTGGTCATTAATTCCGAAGTAAGTAGCGCCACTTCCAGGCTTTCTGACCACCCCGTTCAATTTCACAGTAGACTTCCACGACTGAGGATGATCTGCAGTAATCAATGCAACTAATGTTGTCTTTCCCGAACCATTATCACCGATTATTCTCCATTTTGAACCCTTTTCAATGCACCAAGAAAGCTTATTCAAAACTGGTTTACCCTTGTAAAAGACCGAAGCGCCCAAAAACTCCAAATGTGGTTTGACAACTACAGGTCGTGCAATTTCCGTATAGGCTAAGCGCCTATCTTTATGGATTTTTTTTTCCAACTGGTTTGGAAAATGTTCACAAATGAAGTCTGAAACCTTTTTCTTCAAACCTAACGATACCACGCCCAGATCATTTACATAGACTGAATGTGTGACCCAGTCAGGAATTACGTCCTGCATCCTAAGGCCAAGCACAATGCTAATATCTAAGTCAGCACACACTTTATGCAAGGAATTTGCAACTGAAGTGGCTGTAGCAGGATCCAAGCCGAGAAAAGGATCATCAATCACAAGTATACTAGGTTTGCGGTATAATGCTTTTGCAATTCTTGCGCGTCTCATTTGCCCGTTGCTTAGACTAGTGACCCACACATCGAGTAATGAATTCAAGCCTAATAAACGTGTCAACTCGCAACCAAAATTTATATCCTCGTTCACTTCGGAATTTTTGTTATAATTGTTTGCCCCAGTTATGTAGTTTCGTACAGAATTGACGTCCTCATTCATCTCCATTTCCCCTTTGAAAGAGTGTGACTCGTATCGTGCAGCTAGATGGACTCTATCTAAACCTGAGCTTTCTCGGAAGTCAAGGAATGCGACCCGCCCAGGTTTTGAACTGATAGAATCAGAATATTTTCGGGCTGAGAGTGGAACGGATACATATTTCGATGCCACTATGTTCAAGAAATCAGACTTTCGAGGGCCAATGATGGCCCAAAATCCGGAACTTCTCGTGGGTGTTGTTAAAGTGAAATTGTTGATCTCATTTGGAAAAACAAATTCTGGAGACTTTTTGCCGAGTTGTTTGTTCTTGCGGAAAAGAGCTTTGCTAATATTTAGTAATATCTTCCCGTGACCCATGTTCATAAAAATCTCGTCCATTACGCTTTTCGCACTTAACAAATTGAAAACACAATTCCTGCAAAAAGTCACAACACTACAAAGTAACAAATTGCTACCTTTTTTGATTTTCTTAATTTTTTTCTAGTCTTAATACCAATGAAAGCTTATGAGGCATAATTTGATGAGCTATTGATACAGCCTAAAGCTGGATACTGAAATGACAACAATTGATCACGTGCGAGATCTATTTATCGCGTGTACAAGTTCCCTGAATTATCAGTAAGCAACATGGAGTTCACAGGCTCTGCTCTAAACCACGAAAAAGTATCGGAAGAGAATGACTCGAAGCAAACTCAGAACTATGAAAGCATTGCTCGTATAGAGGAAGAGATTGATAGCGCATACACTATGATCGAGAACAAATTTGCGAGCCTTTGGAGCAGCGCTTCTCGCAACGCTCAAGATTTACAGAAACAAGGAAATTTAGAGAAACATAAGAATGGTTTGATCGATCAAATAAGTGATATCAGAAAAAGCCTTATCTCAAATGAATCCAACAGTCAAAATGAGAGTTTAGTGCAAGAAAAGATCGACAATATAAAACAACAAGTTGAAGAGTATAAAAGCAAAGTCGATATGAGCTCTTTGACAAGTAAGGCTAATCAAGCATTAGATTCTTTGGATTCTAAGCTAGAGATTGTGGAGCAACAAGCGGGTAAGTTTGTGAGTCTGTTTGCTTCTTTCTTTTCAAATGTTGTTTCTGTCAATGCTTCGACAAATGATCTGGAACCTGATAACAAGCCAAAAATGCCTCATACCGCGTATGGATCAAATCGATTTGAAAGTGATTTGCTCCAATTACACACTACTGAGGGACCTTACCTATCCTCTGAAAATGATGTTTTAGCAGATTTTGAGAGCTTTAATGTTGATGACAGGTCAGCAGAGATAAGTGGTTTGCTCCAACGGTACCCTGATACCTTAGAGAGAACGATGAACAAGTTGGTACCAATTCAGACTTCTTATAAAGAATTCTGGTATAGATATTTTGTGAACGAGGCGAAGCTAAAATCCAATGACCAAGCTAGGAAAGAATTACTTGCTGCAGAGCAAATACACAAGCGCGACGAGAGAAATGGACCTATTGGTGATGAACAACAAGAAGAAGATGAAGAGGAGTTCACCTGGGATGATGATGACGAAGAAGTAGCCAATAAAGACAGCGCTACATAGTTGTTTTTTGTATGTAATGTGAACATGCGGAACCATGTGCATTTTGCGACGGAGGGCTTGATCAACCTGAGGTTTGGATCAAGGTAAGCATCTTTACGGATTTACATAGAAAAAAAAGGAGCAAGAAAATTATCTCTGGCCTTCATGAGGCGGCGTAGGAGCTTGATTCACACGTAGTGGTTGCTATGGTTTTGGGTGCACAGCCATACTCAAACAGTGCTAAAGAGAGACGAAGTTGAAACCTTTTGAAGACCATCTATAAAAAGCTTAAGCAAATAAATTTTTTCATCAAGATCATAAAAGTAGTACTAGATAGCGACCTCCATTTACACTCAAGGAAGTAGTTTGAGGCAAAAGACATTTTCGTTCAGTCATACGCACACTAAATACACTGTAATACAGAGAATATTTACCTGTATATAAATATCCCTTGGAGTTTCTGAATCGCAAGGTGACCTGGGAAGAACTCATACAACAACTAGTATGAGCAAAAGTCTAGAATATGATCTGCCGAAAGTCAAACTGAAGATTAGTCCAAAATACCAGCCGTCAAGGGCGGAAACTTTAAGGCGTGTGTGGATTCAACGTTTAAACGGAAATCCAACGACCATAATGATGGGGAGGGAATGTATTGTGGATGACTTGAAGTTAGCAGTTTGTGGGAGATTTCCCAATACTTTAGCTCGTTACTGCGATCCATCAGACCTACAAATAAGACTTAACCCACAGAGTTCTGAGAAAATGCATCAAGCTAGATTCTCCAAAAGAAAATCTTCTATGCTTCGCCTAAAACAGGATCCCGATGATGGAGTAAATAAACAAGCTTCCAACACACATAATGGGGTTAGAACTATAAACTTCGAACCAGACCAAAATGTTTGGCAGATAATTGATGAGTGCTTTGCTGGTTCAATGTCCATGTCCGATGCATTGATTGTTGAAGTCGACACTGAGGTTCTGCCAAGTCCACTGCAGGAAAAATATAATTACCATGCACCAAACGTCATGAATTCTCAAGGAATTAGAGAAGAAGAGAGTCAGTCACCTCTGCAGAAATGGGGTTCACAATTAGCACTGCCCACAGGCTCTGACTTACATAATCCAAGGCCTCAATATCCACAGTATATCAAAAGCAAACTGCTAGCTAAAAATAGTTCATTATCCCCTCGCTCAGTGCAAATATCGTCTCTTCTTAGCTCAGCTCATCAAGGCCTACACAATAGGTCAAATTCGAATCCCTCACAATCCCCAGAGTCCCTCAACCAACGCAACAAAAGTAGCAACCAACAGGCTGTTTTATTACTACCTAAAAATTTTTCGTTGGGAGAGCAGCACTCACTTAAAAGATTTTCGCTAGATGAGAGCTTGCAAGAAAAATCTTACGGACTCAAAAATAATGTCACCAATATTGGTACTTCCTCTGACCAATCCTTCACAACAAATGTTAGACCACATGACTTGAAACAGAGTTCTTTTTCTAAGAGCGAGTCGAATATTGACGTAATACCGCTGCTTTCATTGGAAGGCACAAATTCCACGGAAAACCGAAAGACTAATGACATTGATACGTTAAGCGCTGCGAACAATCCTAAACCACAGACAGAGAGAGTGAAACTCAAGGAGAAGACAATCAACACTAGCACCTTTGAAAAAGTTCTTCCACTGATTTCAGTATTGGTTGTGGAGGATAATACTATTAACCAAGCAATTTTAGGTGCTTTTTTGAGAAAACACAAGATCCGTTACCAAATTGCTAAAAACGGTCAAGAGGCTGTTGACAAATGGAGAAAGGGTGGGTTTCATTTAGTCTTGATGGATATCCAGCTTCCAGTTAAGTCGGGTATCGATGCCACCAAGGAGATCAGATCACTTGAAAAGATCAATAGAATTGGTGTCTTCGCGCAACATGAATTAACGAACAGCAACTGGGGCCAATCTGAGATAAAGGAGGAGCAAAAGCTTGATCTCAATATATTCAGATCTCCCGTGATTATCGTGGCATTGACTGCTTCCTCGAATTCTTCTGTCGATAAAAAAAATGCTCTTACGGCCGGCTGTAATGACTTCTTAACAAAACCAGTTAACTTAGTGTGGCTTCAAAACAAAATCACTGAGTGGGGTTGCATGCAAGCTTTGATCGATTTTGATGGTTGGAAATTTAAAGAGAATGCATGACTTTTGCAATTTTTGGAGAGAAATACCTAGCTATCTATGTTCGAAAAATGGTAATTTATATAAGTAATGCTTGCAACACAGAGCATAGAATGACTATTAAGTTCTTGATATCAGATGTATATTCGAATACAGTAATATGGCTTAGAGGAATCCCTACCCAACAACCTGTCGAGTTCTAACAAGAATGGCGAAACACCTTAAATAATCTCGAGCTGTATGAAAGTCTAATAATGAAGGCTCAACTCTCTGGAGCTCCGAATAATATCAAAGGAAATATCACCAGAAGTATTAGCGAGAATGTATGCCACTAAGTTCTTTATTTATTCGAAGAAGATTCCTCAAAAATTGGGGTAATTTAAGATTATGAGCCCAAAAATCTACAGCAGTAATAGTGGGCAGAATGGTGCTTGCTGGAAGTTTCCAATCATAAAATTATTCGTTTTCTGGTTTCAATCCCTAGCGTCGTAAGGTGTGAAGAGAGAGCGTCGTGTGGCGCCAAACCAGGTAGTTACGAGAGGAGTATCGGCTCACTTTTAAGTGGTGCTACAGGAGACTGACAAGACATAGGGAATTCTCGCCGCTAAGCAATCATTTGATGGTGTATTCGGTAGGCATAGCTAGCACACTAGCCATTGGTCGCCCAGTTAAATGATTTACATTATGTACACTCCCAAAGGTGCGCAAAAACTTGTCAGCCATTAGACTCTGCTATATCGACGATGTCAGCGGGAAAGAGAGTCTCGGAGCATCTTAATGAGGCTGAGCACAAATCAGAGGAGTTGGCGCAAGTGAATGTATTGCTACCTCTTGAGGCAATTGACCGTGCTATTGGTTCAGATATCAAAGTCTTGTTGATAAACAATAAAGAATTTCAAGGAAAGCTTGTTGGATTCGATGACTTTGTCAATGTTGTTCTAGAGCAAGTTGTGGAAATTCAGGATGGGAAGAAAAAGGATCCACTATTGAAAAAGATGTTACTAAATGGTGCTCAAATTGCAATGTTGTGCCCGCTCTAGATGACTTCAAATTCTAGAGGTGCTAACACTTCAACAAACCCGGGAAAACTTGGCTGGCATGAATTTCTCTTACGAATTGAAATTCACCATCCAAGGCTCCATCACCCAATTAAAGGACCCAATGATTAGCAGATAGGGTTTCTTGCAGAGTTGCATTACAGATCAACATGTAAATTAACGATTCATTTCAAACGTAAATCCCTTTTAATATAAACATCTAAAAAGTTTTTAGGGGTGAATTTTTTTGCTTTTTTATCATTGCAAGCGAAATTTTCGAATAGGCGGTAGTCTCAACGACAGCGGACAACGAACAACCTGCCCGCGTTAAAAGAACAACCTACTTCACTTTTTGCCACATTTTCATATTTGGACTGGATCACTCTAACAGATAAAAAAGAATTACTTTTATCAATTGGTTATGAAACTAACTATTTCGCTTCAAGACCACGACAATGCTATAGGTGTAGAAGTATTCGAACATATGCTGCTTCATGACTTTAAGGCCTACGTGGAAGCTGAGACTGGCATAGCAATTGAAAAACAGATACTTTTTCTCAACAATTTAATATTGTCAGATAATGAAAAAACTTTAAGTCAATTGGGAATAACTGATGGCGATTTACTTTCACTTAGTCAAGTAGATCGCCACCTCGAAAGCCGAAGCATTGAGATGCAATCTGCTGTGGACCGAAGAATCGAGGCCACTCGGCTTGAAGCGTTGTCAAATCCCCTTGTTGCAGATCAGCTACACAGAAATTATCCTCAACTAAGTGACGCTTTACATGAACAATCAAGATTTAGAAGTGAGATGCTACAACATCTTCAGGAAATCCAGAAGATCGAAGGGCAACATATGGGCGAGGCTAACGATGATCCCGACAGTCAAGCCAGAATTTTATCTCAAATTCGGCAACAACGCATAGAAGAGAACTTGGAGTTGGCGTATCATATAGCCCCCGAATCTTTTGTGGAAGTAAATTTTCTCTACATCAGGCTTGAGATAAATGGTCATGAAGCTTATGGATTGGTGGATTCAGGTTCCCAAAAAACTACAATTCACTCCAGTCTTGCCGAAGAGTTTGGAATCCTGGACTTAATTGATACTCGATTTGCCACAATGGCAGTCGGCACTGGTACTCAAAAATCAAAAGGGCGCATACATAATGTGGCTGTGAAGCTAGGTGAAACAAATGTCGATTTGCCCTGTTCTTTTACGGTACTAGATCTACATGTTGGAATTTTGTTTGGATTGGACATGCTTAGAAGACACAAATGCTCAATTGATCTCGATAAAGATGCATTGGTCATCAGCGGCCAAATGATAAAATTTTTGACTGAATCTGAGATCGAAAAGCATGTGAGACAGTTTCCTAGTAGTGCTGATGAGTATTTGACTGAACAAAAAGCACTAAATCAAAGTGAAGTGAAAGCAGGTAATGATGTTAGCACCACTCTCTCACAACAACAGTCGAATTCTATCAATACTACCAGCGGTGGCTATAGTGAGGAAAGCATTGCTCAAATTATGTCGTTAGGATTCTCAAGAAAGGAGGCTGTTTCAGCACTTCAAAAAAGCAATGGGAATGTGGATTTGGCTGCTTCTTCTTTTTTTTAATTTACAATGATTACGCCATAAAATTCTCGCTTCTCGGATATAGGTCAGAATAAAAGGTTCCAGCTACACAATCATGACTTTTGGCAACCTCAACTTGATGATCAACTAACCAAAGCCTCAGCGTCTTCATCAGTGATTCTCTTCTTCAACACTAATGGCTTTCCAGTAATTCTGAAATATATATCCTTGATATCATCCGTTGTAGTCTCGAAATGAGAAGACGCGTCGTAGCTCCTGGAAATATAGATGTTGCTCTCTGTGCCATCCTCCTTGGGCTCGAATATTTCAGCAAGGCCCATCAATGTGTCAATTCTAGAACCTAATAATTTAAATGCCGGCTCCAATTCAATATGAGGCGTAGAAGTCTCAACTATGGTGGAAACAATTGCGAGGTAGTAGCCTTTCGGAACAACACAATGCTCATCAGACAAAACAGCTATATAGATATCGTTTTTTCTTCCGATTTGGTTTTGAGGAATCACAATCTGCACGGAGTCTAAATTATTTGTGTTGGGCACTGGGTGGTCCAAAATGCACATGGCCCTAATAACTCTTGCCCCGGTTTTCTGAACTCGCTCAGGAAAATAGGTTGGATCAGCAATAACAATCGGGGCCTTGGCGGTACCTTCTTTGGTTTTGACACCCGCAAACTTTTTTTCTTCATCATACAACACTTCCTCAATCGGAGTGTCTAACATGTAAGTACCACCATAAATAGCTGACAATCTCGCAAAACCTTGAGGCAATTCACCTAAGCCATACAAGGGATAGATGTAGGGAGATTTTCCATATTTTGCGACTGATTGAACGTAGAGGATGAGTCTTTCGTATGTCGGTCTGGCAGCCTCCACCAAATAGTCATCATTGGCCCACAATGCCATTGCGTGACCAATAAAATCCTTAGTTCCCCTTTCTAAACCGAAGAAAGTGTAAATTTCTTCCATCGTGTTTTTGTCCAAATCGAAGCCTTGGTGAGTGGAAGCAACATCTTCATCATAAGCAGCAATGAATTCTAAAAATCTCTTCATTCTCCGTTTCTCGAAAATTCCCATTAAAGAGCTTTTCAAAGCTTCCACTTCATTCGAAGGGACTTTAGAAATTCTCCCATAGCGGTAGACGTAGCTCCCACCTATCTGCTTGAACTCAATATATTTGGTAACATCTGTATGAACTAGAATATTGGTCAACTCACCATTGCTCATCAAGAATTTAGGAATAAGATCAACACACCAGTCACGATCACGGCCAGTGATCCCTTCAGGCTTTTGACTGGATGGCTTGAACTTGCTATACAATTGCAGCAAGTTAAGAGAAGCGGACTCACCTCCGTAAAAGCCTTGACGATCAATGTGCAAAACCTTCTTGCCTTCAACAGATAAAATACCAGAAAGAACACATTCTGTGAGACCAGTTCCTAAAACAATAACGTCGTAATTTTCGTCCATTTTGGAATAAAATGCAATGAAGAAAAGCGGTTTCGAGGGGCGGGACTGTACAAATTACGTCCTCTCCGTGTAATTCGCGACTTGCCTGTGTTATTTCCAATACTACGCCTGTTTATTAAACTATATTATGATACCCATCCGTTCCTTTTGCGCAGCTTTTCTTGATAATCTTAGAGATTTCAACAGGATCAGATGTCACTTTTGTTAAATTTTCGTATCCATCTGCTGTAACAAGTAAGTCATCTTCTATTCTCACACCTCCGATGTACCAATACTTATCAAGCACTTTTTTGTTGATGAATTTCATTTTTAAAGGATCATCCAAAATGTCTTTGAGCAAAAAAGGCGAGAAGTAGACTCCCGGTTCATCTGTTAATACCATTCCTTCGGCCAAATTTCTGCGCAACCTTAAGTACTTCAATTTAGGATCGGGATCATCATAATTCGGATGACCTCCGACATCGTGGGTGTCCATTCCAAGAAGATGGCCAAGACCATGGGGAAAAAATCTCGCTGTAATGTTTGATTCGTAAATTTCGTCCTCAGTTGCGTTTTCAAAAATACCCAAGTTCAAGAACTCTCTAGTTAGCACTCTATGAGCCTCTAAGTGAATATGATCCCAATGGGAACCTGGTCTGATTAGCGACATCGTAACGGATTGCATCTTTTGAACAATCCTGTAAATCTCCAAATGCTCTTTAGTCCAGTCCCCGTTGATTGGAAAGCACCTAGTAACATCAGACGCGTAACAGTTCCATTCAGCACCCGCATCAATTAAGACTGAATGTTTTTCATGTCCAATATCGTCATCGTTTTTGACATAATGCAACGTCGAGCAGTTTGGGCCAGAACAGCATATTGGATCGTACAGCTGATACTTAGAACCCTGTCTGAGAGCATGGTACATGTATTCTGCGTGTATGTGAGTTTCGTTTGTTTCGATTGGGGTTGCTGACATCACTGCTAAGTGGCACTTGTCGGTAATTGCAGACGCATGCCTCATGAGCTCAATCTCATAGAAATCCTTGATCATTCGAGCCTCATCTAAAGCGTAAAAGAACGCCACGTCTTTTTCAATCAAAAACTTCAGGACACAATGATTCCATTTGTTGTAGTCCGTAGTGTAAATAGAATATCCTGAACTCTTCATTGAACGCACAATTTCTTCAAGCTCACTTGCAAAGTAAACTTCATCCACGTCAAAACGCTTCAATGCGTCTTCTTTCAGAAGGGGCAATCCACTCCACATAACGTCGTCAGTGTCAATATCAGGTAAGAATAAGGTCAATCGATTTGATAAAGCATCATAAAGAATATGTGATCCGGGAATATCACATCCACTAAGGTAGAAAAAATAGCGGTTTTGGCGAATGGGTTTTGTTTGATCGGAGTATTGGTAGAGTTCAAGGTCTTCGCCGCTTATAAAGAAGCCAACTTTTTCCCTCATTTTCTTCTCCTGGAAATGAGATAAAACTCTCCTAGCATGCTCTTTTGCTGGATACTTTAAATCTTTCAATGCTGATACCTCGTACGACATGCCACAATTAAAGTTGTACGACCTTCGTTAAATCAGAATTACTGCAGTCGTGCGTCAGCGTGGACTCAGAATTCGGAAAACACCGCAGCCGTCCTAAATGCCCTATATGGTCACCTGACAGGACTTTTATGAAAAATACTCCTTGCATTAGCTGGCGAGCAGACACAATTAGGTATCTGCAATCGTGCCCATAGTTAATCAAAATGAGGAATACATTGCTTACATCCTCATGAACCACTTGAATTGTTCTTCAGCGAAGAGATAAATGCACATTGTAAATTCCCAGTGGTATCCATCACGTGGTGAGATCGGTTGTAGAGAGGAGTGCGCACATCAATCCGAAATCGCCACTCACTCACTTTTGTACAACCTAAGTTTGTAACAACAAGGAGCATGGAAAGATTACAGAGATTATTAGGTGGTGGGGTCAGCTTAGGTGGACCAGGAGGACCTCAACCGGCTGATTCGCCTGCAATTGATGATGCTGAAACTGTGTACATTTCGTCCTTGGCCCTTTTGAAAATGCTTAAACATGGTAGAGCTGGAGTGCCCATGGAAGTTATGGGCTTGATGCTCGGTGAATTCGTGGACGAATTTACCATTCATGTGAAAGATGTCTTCGCCATGCCTCAGTCTGGCACTGGTGTATCTGTCGAAGCAGTTGACGATGTATTCCAGACAAAAATGATGGATATGTTGCGACAGACTGGACGTGATCAGATGGTTGTTGGTTGGTACCACTCTCACCCTGGATTTGGCTGCTGGTTGTCTTCTGTTGATGTCAATACACAGCAAAGTTTTGAACAATTGAACAAGAGAGCAGTCGCTGTTGTAATTGACCCAATCCAGTCAGTTAAAGGGAAAGTCGTGATTGATGCTTTTAGAACTATCGACCCAAGCACAGTAATGAGAGGTCAGGAGCCACGACAAACTACTTCCAATGTTGGCCATTTGAATAAGCCTTCAATTCAAGCATTGATTCATGGCCTAAACAGGCAATACTACTCCTTGAATATTGACTATCACAAGACCCTGTACGAGACAAATATGCTCTTAAATCTTCACAAGAAGTCCTGGCAAAGTGGATTGAAAATGGGAAACTATGACCATTCTGAGCACAATAATTTAAAGAATGTGCAAGACTTGGTGAAGATCGCCAAGAACTATAATGAAAGGGTGACAGAAGAGAAGGATTTGCTGGAAGAGCAGCTAAAGACAAGGTACGTTGGAAAGCAAGATCCAAAGAAGCATTTGTCCGAAACCTCCGAGAAGATCATCGAGGATAATGTGACATCTTTGTTGACTAGCAACGTGAACTCTATAGCGATACAGTAGGTGATCATAGATTATATGATATTTATAACAAAACATGTTAAAAAGTGCTCAAAAGTTTCATGCTGAAATCCAAAGCATTCATGTGCTTAGTATATACCGTTTTCGAAAGATGCGTGTCTTTCGGAATGAAGAATTTGATGCATATAAAATATGATGCAAACTTTAGTTGCAAAATAGATTTAGCATCAGAAGTTTCGGAATTCCTGAAAAAATCCATAAAAAGGGGAATTGCAGTATCAAACTCTAATAACTTGGAGAAGTATGATTGCTCAAAGCATTTTCTGTCCAGTGAGTCAAAACCACTCAAAATCTCGCGTGCATCTTTCAAATAGGCGAAATTGTCCAGGAATAAGTGTGAATATCTTTGTTTGAAAGAGCCCCATTTTGTCGCGTCTTTCAAGACTTGAGCAGTTATGAATGGCCCAATATTAGTCACCTCCTCATCTTGATAATAAAATTCCTGGCACGCGGAAAGTTTTATGAGGGGAATGTCGTATATCAATGCAAAAATCCACATATCATAGAAACCATCCAACAAATCATTTAGCAAACTATCCGTAGAGTCCTTGAAATATTTGGAGGCAACTGAATTTTTCAATTCAGAAGTGGAGATGATCTCTTGTATTTTTCCAACTCTCTCCACAACAATAGGGAGTTCATTATGAGGCGACGCGAGGTATGATAAGGGCATCATTGAGTGCTGGGAAGCATTTTGGGCATTATCACTCGGAAGGCATAAACAATTGCTGAAACATAAAACCAAAGAATTTGATAATCCTATAGGATCTGTCGCTATGTATTTTATTGATCCATTAACGTCAATAGGCTTAATGTTGTGAACTGCTAACACGAACGCTTCTGATGACGAGACATTGGATGGATGCCCCGGTTTTAGGTTAAAAGTATATATTCTAGAAAATTTTGCATCCGAAGCAGAAACATATGGATGAGTTTTGAGGGGGAATTGGTCAAAGACGTTTTGGATAGGCTTTGGAATCTTCATCATGGACTTGTTCGGCGAAGATTTCCCGCGTTCGCGCCTAAACCTCTGGACCAGTGAAGAAGCCACTTCGGTATATTGTTCGTTTATTTACGCTAAAGTTACTTGAATTAAATTTGACAGAAAAACTTCGAAAGAGGCATTCAATAAATTTGAAGATTCACTCCTCTTGGGGAACCAAGTCAATAGACAAGTCGTACCAAATTTCGTTGGCAAACTTACAATCACTCTCGCCGTGGTTTACGAACCCAATCTTTTCGTAAAACGGAATTAAATCCTTGTGTGCGATAATGACCACCTTACTGGCAATATCTTGGTTCGACATCTTCTGTATGTAGTCATGCATCAAGAGAGTCCCCAAACTTTTGCCTTGCCATTCAGGATCAATGACCAAGCCATGAACGCCAATGTATCTAGAGTGTTCAATGTGGCCCTTTTCAATGTCATCTTTGGATGGAAGATCCATAGACTTGCTTGCAATTTTATCTGTGTAAATCTTGGTTGCAATAATATGACCAATCAAAGTCTCCTTCACAACAGACAGTTTTGAAGGTAATTCGTCATAGCCCTCATCTTCAGCATCAACATCTATATTGCCACTAAATTTATTCGATGCGTTACCTTCACCCAATCTTTCAGCAACTTCTGGCAAATTGACAGCGTTGAACTGTGTGGTATATTCTCTGACAAACAATCCAGAGCAAAGCTCAGGGCACACGGTCAATCTGTATTTGAACTTCTCCTCGGAGCATCTCTCTGCCTCAGGAAACCCTCTGGCCTCCAAATTGACACATTGCTTCAAATCTTCTATAGTCAAAGGACGAATTGACAAATTTGGTGGGAAATCCGCCATTTTTTTTTGTTTGAATGGTTGACACTCTCGATGTAGCGGTGTGACTTAGTGATTTCGTGCGATCACTAAACAGTGAGACTGATACGTCTCAACTTGCGCGCTATGCGAGACATCTGTACATTTCCCAACTTGGGTTGCGACCATACCAAGTGGAAATTGATAATGTTGATTCGTCTTGAGGACCGGTGATGCTGTAAATGAATCACCAACATGTCTGCGTTTGCTTAATATTTTCATGTGTCTCCAGTATCTTTTGTTAGTTTTTTTATCGAAAGGTGTGCACAAGAATAGCTGTTTCACGTTCTGCTTCAACTTTTGCATTATTAGTCTCCATGTGCTAATTAACTAAAAAGTTACTTTGAAAAATAAAAGCGCATTCAATCAGTCAGTGTAAGATAAGAAACTTCGGCATTCGCTTTTCAAAGCTGTAAACTAGGCCTCCCAGTAATTAAAATCGATAAACTTGAAAAACAGTACTGGATTGCTATAAATCAAAGAGATTTGAAATTTTAGGATTTATTCTGATTGCTACGGCTAAACACACTTGCTGCTTCTCTGCGTCTTGGAACTTTTCATTGGCTTGGAAATCCAATCTAAATATATACTCAAATTTGAAGAGTTTCTGAGTCCAGTTCTCATTTCAAAATTCACTACTCCAAAGTTATATCTGCAAGATCAGGTGACTCAGATTCAACCAAAGACTTCCCAATCTGCCAAAGATGAACTATATTGTCATCGGCTACAGAAGCAAGAGTCCAGTCCATAAATGGACACCAGCTCAAGTCTGTAACAGCGCCAGTATGTCCCGCATGCATCATGAAAATCTCCGAAGCTCCGTCTTCGGCGTCCTCTTGGGATTGTTCTTCACCTATCTTGCTCAAATCCCATATGAATACTCTTCTGTCCTGTGATCCGGAGGCAAGTATACCATCCTTTCCAGGTGAGAACTCTAGACATGTGATTGAATCTCCATGCCCCATCATTGTATGGAGAAGGCAGTCATTTTGATCGCTGGAAGACATTTTTCTAATGTCCAATAGGTTGATATTTGAGTTCGCGTTTCCAATAGCTAATAGGTTCGCCGAGAATGAGGAAAAGGCGATACTATTAATCCCCTTGGAATCTGTGCTCCGAAATCCTGATATGCTTTTCTGGACTCTAGAGTCATAGAGTAGGAGATTTCGATCGTCTGAAACAGACCCGAAAATATGCGCATTAGAGTTGCTCCATTTCACATCGTTTACAATATCAGTATGTTCGGTATAAATGACGGAAGCAGACTCATCGCAAATCTTATTCGTATCAGTAATAGCAATAGTTTTGTCATCTGAAGACGTAGCAAGTAATCCCTTTTCGAACATATTCCAGCATAGACCATAACCATTTTCGGTGTGAGGTGCAAAATGACCCATTTTGTTATCTGAGTCTAATTTAAAGATATCACATTCACCATTACCATTTATAGAGGCAACTATGTTGTGATTCTGCGGCATGTATCTAGCTCTATTAATTTCACTTGAAGTTTCAAATTTTTTCGAGATTTTTATTATGGAAGATACCTTTGGCTTTTTATGAGCCACCGAAACTGGCAATTTTGTGGTGGCTAACTTAAGGTAGTTTTGCGCCTTTCCAGAAGTATGTGTACCCAATAATAGCTTAGCATTAACGACGTCACCCACATCGTGTTCAGGGAGCCACTGCACAGTTAATGAAGGCCATGTAAGAGCTGTTTCACTCACAAATTCGTACATATATCTGCAGTTCTTTCTCCATAGCTCATATTCCTCCTTGATGTTTAATTCTTCTTTGATGTTTACTTCCTCCTGATCCTTACTCATCGTAAACGCACTTTTGACTTGATTACAATTGAAAATAGAACGCGTTCATTGAACACCTCTGTCACGTGCTAAACGCCCCGCGTAATAAGCTGATAATGAAATGTGCAATAAATAAAATTAGAATACGAGACTCTCGGTAACCTCAGACAGTCTCTTCTTCAATGGTAGGCTCATTCTCGTGATTATCAATGACTGCTAAAGCCGTTCTTATGTGCTCAAAAAATGGCTCATCGCGGAAATCACTAGCAGAAAATCTTGAGTCGGAACACTCCATGACGGTGCCTTGAGGACCATTAGGAGGAGTTGGCCTAACTTGCTCAGTGATTTCTAGATCCTCCCGAAGAATTCCTATTATACCCGAATTCCTCAATCGTTCACGCAAGGAATGACTCTTAGGAACCCGAACAAAGAACGAGCGCATTCCCCGGCTTTGATACCCTTTGAGCACGCTGTGCAAAATCTGTACTGCAGATGAGTCTATGAAAGACATCCCTTCTAAGTCAAAGATTGTATACTTGGACATGGATGCTGCTCTTTTTCTTTTGAGGGCAGGATGAGCTCTAGTAGATCCGTATCTCTCAAGTCTGTCAAGTCGTGCTCTTAAGTCGTTTGCATTTGCAAAGGTCAAGGGCTCTGGGATTTTTACAATCAAGCATCCTTCTATCTCTTCCAAAGCTTGGTAATTCAATAGCCTGATATTGTCTGTGAACAAGTTCAATTGAGAAACCCGCTTTTCTAGCGCTCGAGAAGTTTCATTCGTCCATTTTCCGCCCTCAACAAATTCAGCATCTGTGTCTGCATTCAAGAACTGATTGGTCCCTGGGACCCTTCCCAAAATCTGTATGTTAGACTCGGTTGAATTTTTGACCACTCTAACAAACAGATAAATTAATCCAGCTCCAACACCTGCCTCCATAGAGAAAAAAAGTGTGATCAAAACTGTGAGTACGAATGTAAACACCTCATCGTATCCCTTGGATTTCCAGTGAAATTTGAGCTGAGGGGGACCTTCACTTATTAGCAGTATACCGATGGTCGCAGTTATCACACTAAGAACACATTTAGGGATGTAATGCAAGTACTCCAAAACAAATTTAGCGGTTCCAAGGGAGATAAATCCCATTATTGCGCCAGAAATTGTTGTTCTAGCGGAAATCGCGTTAATCTTTGATCTTCCGTACCCCCCAAATGCTGGGAGTCCTGCAAAAATAGAAACAAAAATATTGATAGTCCCAAGAGCGACAAGTTCTCTATTGGAAGAGATGGGTAAGTTGTATCGTGACCCAAGTGACTTCAGAGCTGTGGTTGACTCAAAGAAACCGAGCATAGCACATACCAATCCGGATGAGGCAAGATGTTTCATGAGTTTTAAGTAGCGCCATGAAATTGGATTAAAAATAGGAATTTTCGTGGAGACTTCTGAAAAATTTCCAACAACCTCTAAGCCACTGCGATTCCATTTGTACGTTGAGCACATCACAGTTGATGTCACCACGACTATCAAGATGTCTGGAATATAGACAGCGGCCTTCAAACGCTCTCTTTTAGAATTGCAAGCGAAAGATTTTAGCCTACCAATGATCATTATAGTAGCGAAAGCAAATAAGCTGACGCGAAGGGTGAGCAGGTGATACTCATGAATGTGATTCACCACAAAAATAAATTTATCGAAAGGGGAGTGGATTTCAGGCGAATCTTTATCCTTCATCACTCCCTTGAGAACTTCTTCGAGACCTAGCATAGGAATCGATGCATTGATTATCATGACGATACCCACTCCGAATATAAAGCCTTTCAATAATGAGTCACATAAAATATTATCCAAGAACCCAAATCTGCCCAACCCAAGTCCCAATAGCATGAAACCGCTTAAAAATGTAATAGTAGTAACATATTCTATGGGTGAGAGCTTGATTTTTTTTGAGTGGTGTAATAGCGGCTCGACAGCTTGTCCAACTATAAGCGAAATTGGAGCCTCGGGTCCAGTGATCATTTGTGGAACAGACCCCAAAACCATGTAGACAAGCGGAGAAATTCCCAAAGAATAAAGTCCACAAGTAATTGGAACTTTCGCTAAAGAGCTGGAGTAGGAAATGGCCAATGGGATTTGGAATGTGGCCAAAGACACACCTCCTATTAAGTCGCCAACAAAAAACTCAAAGCAGTATTCATGGACCCACGAAAGAATAGGCAAGTAGTAAGGAAGAAGCTCTCTCATCGATGTTGTGTGTGCACCTGGTGCATACTCATGAGTAAACGTTGAATGTGGATGTGAAATATCTTCCACTTTGGGTAAACTTTTGGACTGACTGGTGCAAAGTAAATCATCATCAGAATTCAGGCGTTCACCGCTTATTTTCGATCCAGGTCCAAAGTAGGTCCGACCATCGCTATATTTGAGTAGCGCATCCCGCTCTGGATTAACTCTTTTGTTGGAGATGAGCCTGTAGCTGGGGCTAGGGCTAGAAGCGTTTCGATTCTGCGGTGACGTGTTCATCTTTTTGTCTCTTTTTGAAGACATTGGTAGCGCAATTTTTATGTGATCTCCCCACAAAGGCTTATGACATGAACTTTGTGTGTTTGAAAGTTCTTCGCACGTGATAGGGAGTAATTAAACGCAAAATATTGGTTGAGAGCGTGTTTGAGAGGAAGTGTGGGGTCAGCAATGCAGATGCCACGAGTAAACAAACAAAAACATAGAACACCTTAAAAAGATGGTACTCTGATCCCCGATTGGATACTCAAATGCATCAAGGGTTTTTAGCCAAAACCTGGAACCTATTTCGTAAAGAAATACAAAAAATGCTTCTCAGTTGAAAATCTGTGAGATTGAAAGGATAAAGGTCGAAAAAAAAATTTAGAGAATAACTATCAACAAAGTTCAACTCTCTCGAAATGTTTCACAGGATAAGTCGCCCAAAAACAGAAATATATACCAATTATGAAGAAAATCGATATCCGAGTAAACGGTAGAGCGAAGTGCACTGTTCTCGCGTCAAGGCCGATTACGGTGCGAGTTGTGGTCGCACACGTAAAATTTTGAGACTTCCTTAGCTGAACTTTAGTACCTACACGTTTCTAAATGATTCGCCCAATTCCCTTCATTAGAAGGTTTTCCAATACAGCATTGAGACTTGATACCCTCGCATTCATAGAGTCATCAAAAGGAACTATCACACCGTCATCTTTGTCAGCGGTGACGGCAGCAAGGGCTCTTAGGAAGCCTATCACAGCTATCGTTTTGGGCCCAGACGGTGAGAAGATTGCTGAAACTGCATCAAGAATTAATGGGGTTACGAGCGTTTTAGTAGCCAAAGGTGATCAGTATAATCATTATCTTGCTGAAGAGTTGTCTCCTTTATTTGAAGAGATTATTAAGACCAAGGGTTTCACCCATTTTGTGACGCCTGCAAGCGCAGTTGGAAAATCTTTTTTGCCAAGATTGGGTGCATTGCTTGATGTGCAACCAATATCAGATATTATTAAGGTGGAATCTGATAATACTTTTGTAAGGCCGATTTACGCTGGCAATGCATTAGCAACGGTTAGATCTGAGGATAAAACTATATTGTTTTCAGTTAGAGCTTCAAACTTTTCTCCATCCGAGATTTCAGAAAAAGGCGTTTCTATCGAGGAGATAAATTACCCGGGGAAGATAGTAAACCGGACCAAATTTGTTGGCGAGCAGTTAATCACCTCCGAAAGACCAGAGTTGGCTTCAGCATCGCGCGTGGTTTCCGGTGGCCGCGGCTTGCAATCCAAAGAATCCTTTGCTTCTATAATCGAGCCTTTGGCTTCCAAGCTTAACGCCGGAATCGGTGCTTCTAGAGCAGCTGTGGACTCTGGCTTTTGCGACAATTCCTTACAAGTGGGTCAAACAGGCAAGGTCGTGGCACCAGAATTATACATTGCCGTGGGGATTTCTGGTGCTATTCAACATCTTGCAGGAATGAAGGATTCAAAGACAATTGTAGCCATCAACAAAGACCCAGATGCCCCAATTTTCAATGTGACAGACATTGGTTTGGTCCAAGATCTTAATGAGGCAATTCCCGAGCTCACTGAAAAATTGTGAGAGTCATCTTGAATGAAAGTAGATGCAATGAAATGAAGTTGTTTTTCAAGTGTGGGATAAATAGTATAAATGGATGTATAACCTAGGAACGAGCGGCTGTAACGAAGTCAACGACCCTGGTGGATGCAAATTGCGCGTCCGCGCGCCACCAAAAGCGCATTCTGGCAAGAGACACTAAGTACAGGCTTCGTGAGCAGGACACAAAAAAAACATAATTCATAATTTGGCTTAAGCAACAGGTTCCTGAGAAGACGCAAGAGCTTCACATAGACTAATTTCTGCCTACACAATAACAAGCTTATACCAGGGAGATGTCCGACAGAAGAAAACTCGAAATTGATCAAGACAGAGTCACGGTTTTGCTTCTCATTAATTCGCTGCTTATAAAAAAAGCTCACAGCATATACGCTACAATCTTAAGCAATCGGCAGACAATCCAGCAACTACAGCCACAAAACAGGCAGAGCATATTGGAGCAATATAACAACATTAATCGTCGGCTACAATGCAATTTGAGTGTGCTTTCATACATTAACGATACATACGTTAACGAAGAAGCCGCGCGCCAGCCTAATCGGCTACAATTTCCTGTCATATTGTCGACGCCTCCTGAAATGCCTGAACTCAGACTGTTGTATAAGAGGCTCCAAGATCTTTACCCTGAGGCGATGCAATTTCTCAAGTTGAAGATTCAGCAGATGAAAAAACAACAAGAAGCACAAGGGAGATCAACTCAAGGAAATCCACAGAACGCAGGAACCGCTCTAAATCCAGGTCTTCAGACGCCTCAAGGCCTCCACAGTGCAAACATGCAGGGGTTTCAAGGCTTTAGTCAGGGAATGAACCCTCAGAGCTCGCAGAGTGTCCAAACGCCCCTGACTATGCAAAACCCTCAAAATGTGCAAGCATCCCAGAATACTAGTTTGCAAACAATGCAGGGCATTCAAAATCAGACACAGAGTAATCAAGTATTCCAGAATAGGGGTAATACTCAGAGCTTTCAAAATATCACAAATACACAGAGCACGCCCAACCTCCAGAACATTCAGGGTATGCTGACCCCTCGAAATATTCAGGGAACCCAAAATTTTCAAAATAATCTAAATGGCCTCCAAATAAATCATCAAAATTTATACAGCCAGCAAGGTACCCGAAATGGCAATATGACTCCACACATGCGTGCTTCTGCCCAACAAGTTCTTCCTCAGGGACTTCAGTCCCAACAACCTCTTCAGCAACAACATGGGTCAGTGCAACCTATGGCACAAAACCAGCCATTTAATCAGTTCAGCATGCCTCAAAATCATCCACAGCAACAATATCAGTCACCGCAATTGAATTTACTGCACCATAACCCTGGGTCAGTTGCAGCAAATCCAGGACAAAAGCAGGTTTCTCAAGGCCAACAACATATGCAACTCAACCCCGCTCAGTTGCTGCTGAGTCAACCAAAATTCAACAAACTGCCTACAGAGCTACCTTTCGCAGGTGGAATTTCGCCTCAGATGATGACGAAGGAATCCGAGCTACTGGCTTTTGTTGACTTATCGACATTTGGAGCTGGTGTCTACAAAAACCAAGATAAAAACACGGCTGCAATTCTGTCCATATCACCACAGCAGATACTTCAGCAACTGGGTCAACATGATGTGTCGTTGGATTTCTTCTAGGCATACAGATTGTTTATACCTAATATAATTATTTATTACATAAATGCAAGACAGGAGTTGAAGAATGCTCATTTACTGATGGATATCGAAAAATTTTAAAATAGGTCATCTTGGAACTCCATGTTGATGATATCGCTGTATGCTCCGGCCATATTTCCCATCGAGGACCTCGAACTCGACGCGAAAGCGTTGTTGAGAAAAGGAGAAGTCGGTGGCTTGTTCGATACATCTCCGTGCATTGGCATTTTGTATTCATTTTTGACTCCATAATTATTCGGAACACCTGAAGGCTGCAACCATCCGGCGTCATTTGTAATTTCGTTCCATAATTGTTGCTCCTCGTCTAGGTAGGTCACGCCTTCAATACCCTCAAGATCTGAATTGGGAAAGACGTCTCCTTTGGATTGATAGTCATTATGTGATGGATGAAAGACTGGTTCTTGCTTTTGGTCTTCAGTGAGATTTATAGCCGGCGTTTGTCTTTTAGAGGTTGCGCGGGTGGCAGAAGCAACCGGGCCATTAAATTGAATAAAATCTAGATCTGACTGAAGTGGCTCGGAGTTTGCCACAGGATATCCAGGACTGTGTCTGAAATCCAGAGTAGCAGTTGTGTTCAATGGCATGTTTTGTTTAAGGTTCACAGGTGGATCTGCATGACACAGACTATTTTTGAGAGTATCGTCATGCTTTTGCAAGAGATGATACATGACACCATTAAAGTCTAAAACCTTAATCAATTTGAGAAGTTGCGCCCTTCTCAACGCCGCTGGATAATTACCGAGCTTTTTCATCTTAGTGAAGAGACTCAAAGCATGATCTAAGTGCTCACAGGTTGCATCATGTACACCGAAGGAAGCATTAAATAAAATCAAAGTGGAAGCAGATGTGAATAAATACTCGCGATCCATCCATCCAAATAAAGCGACCATATTCTGGGGTAGAAGTGCCCAGATTGATTTTATAGTATTGATGGATGCTTGAAAAGAAGCATTTAGCAATGTTAAAACATTTTTGGAATATCTCGAGAGATCGACGTACTTTGGACCCTCTACTTGCGATTGAAGCTCCTTTAGTTTCTTGGTAGCGAAATGGAATAGTAAAGGCCTGACCGCTAGATTCATTCCTTGAAAATACTCGGTCATGAGATTGACAATCAATCTTGAAATGGTGAAGTTTGGTGCTGAAAAGTCCACAAAGAGGAAGCTGGGAAGCGAATTTTTCCATTTAAATAGACGTTGCACCAAGTCCGAGACAACTGGAAGTATGTTCGCTGTCGGTTGTTTAGTGTATAATGATGACAAAATGATGGCGTTGATTTGGGTGATTGTCACGCAGTTGTTGATGTATTCGGAGGAGGGAAAGATAAAAAAGCTTCGCACATCGAGTTCGTCAGTTGCAAAGTTGTCCAAGGATGTACCAAAGTCGAATGGCAATTCGGTAGAGACACTGTCATCAGCAAAGCTGAGGGGTAGTCCTGCTTTCGAAGAAAGCATCCTCTCATACATGTAAACTGTCCACCAGATTCTTCGCCTGTGTTCCAATTCGAATCGATTCAAGTTTTCCATATCTGCATCGACATGCCAGCCTAGAATCAAGGTGGAACGTAAAGCTAACCCAAAGTAGAAATACGATGCGATGGTGCAATCTGCCACCTGAAGATAAAATGCATATAGAAGCATAACCTCAATCCCGCCATCTTTTGTAATATTGTCGATAGCTCCAGATGCAAACAAGCCAGTAAAAAGTTCGGAGGCTTGATAAAAGAAACCGGAGCCAGGAAGTGTGTTTCTCTTTCCATTAAGTTTTCTTGTTTTGTTCTTACCAAACTTCTTGGCGTTATTTTCCTCCAGATTTTTTATGTGGGGGTCAGAGTCAGTGCCAAGGTACATCTCACCGATTGCAAAGATCAACAAAATCTTACAGAACCAGATGGTTTCTAAAATTGTGTCATCGTCGGTATCGCTTTTAATCAGATTTTCATCACCCGAAGAAGACTGTTTTGGCGTAATGTTTCTCTTGATAATTTTCTTGTTTTCACTGGCTTTCCCGGAATAAAGATTCATCAAGTATCTTTTTACGAGCCCTTCGTTGAAAAAATAGAAACATCCATCATTATAGTTAATGAAAGTATCGACCAAGAGAATGGCGTAAGAATAAGATGGAAGGGTGAAATTGACTGACAATCCCGGACGAGTGTTTGTTTTCGCTAAGGTGATATTGTAGGCATTTCCTTCTTTCTCGAGAATCCGGGTTTCACGCTTCCTTTCGCTACGCACGCTATCTGCAAGTGGTGAATCGTAAATGTTGGCGGGACTTTTGGCGGGATTTGAAGAAGATGAATCAAGACTTAGCAAGTTGGAATTCGGGAAATTAGGCGCCATATTCTGTATCTCAAGCCCGAATAAGGTCATGGATGAAGATCCCACATAGAGCTTTTCCCCAGTCTGGGACTGGATCAATCTGCCGTGCTTATCAAGAGAAGGATAAATGACTTCATTTTTTGGCTCATGAACATCCAGGTCCAAAGATTCCAGTTCTTGCAAGCTCTCCAGAAGGGCGTGGGGCGACTGTAATTGAGTGAGATGCTCCAGACGGCTTTGCGACTGTTCAAGAGCTGGGGCCTTCATCTGCTCATGTTTAAGACTGCTGCGAAGGGCAGCGTTTTCCTTCTTAAGCTTGACAATATCGTCCTGAAGTTTGCAAAGATACTTTTGTGACACAACTAATCGCTTATTGTAGTCATTGTATTCACATTTGGTTTTGGCCATCTGGCACTTCAGGCACGGTTGGCCACCAGGACAACGAGTGTGGCGATATCTGCATCTGATACATGCCCTATGGGATTTTTTCTGCGTTGGTAGGTCGACAGAAGAGGAGTATAATTCGTCTGCATCTATATTATTGGGAGGCTCCAGGGGCGGGTTTGGGGATGCCCCACGCTCCTCATCTTTGAAAGTGAGGCTCGAAATTGTAGATAAAGGAGTAATTGATTCTGCTGAGATCCCCCGAATATTTCCAGTGCGATTTTTGTCCATTGGTGAGGGCAACAGGGCCAGCAAGATCGGGTCGAGCGATGTGGGGCTGAGTTCTTTGTTTTTGTAGAGTTGGTGAGACCAAGATGTGCGAAGTGGCACGCGCGTTGTTAATATCTACTAATTTAGGTTTTCCTGGTTTGTAGATTGTTCTAACTAAATAAATACATTCTACAACTTTAGGATATTCCAAAAAATTCCTGACTTATGATTTCTAATTTGGAATAACATTTTCAGGGAATTCGCCCACCATGTTTCCTGCAGGATCATAAGAGCAGATAATATACTTCCCAGAATCACAGTCCTTGTAAGCGCAACCAAGCTTGGTCGTACTTTTCCAAACCACTTGAGTGAAGTGGTTGTAATCATGAGACGCGTAATTATATCCATTCACCTCGTCATACCAGCCCTCGAGGGCAGCGGTACCCGTATTGTAGCCTAGAGCCAAGCATTCACCATACTTACCTCCACTGTGTACCAAATCAGAGCCACAAACGAACTTATTAGCGTAGTCCTGCGCGTACTTGTACACCTCAGAGTCCCAGCTCAACTTACCAGCAGAATGCAAGGCTCTCTTAGCGTTATGGGCATCCAAGATCTCTTTGGCAAAGCCAGCATCCGCTCCAGATGATTGGATTTGAGCGTAGATATCATCGCCAGATCCTGATCCCAGAGAGCTAGTAGTTTCAGATGGCTCAACAGAAGAGGCGGCCTTACTGGATTTTGAAGAAGCAGGGGCAGCGGCGTTTTTGTTTTGAATCTGAACAACGTTGTTTCCGGAGTTGCCAGAACCAGTGTCAGAGGTCACTGCAGAGGTCGCAGCGGTAGTTGTTTCAGCAGCGCCAACTACAACGGTAGTTTGGGCAACGTCAGTATTGGTATCTGGGTTACCAGAACCCGATCCAGGGACAATTTGAGAAAAAGAAACATCGCCTCCAACTCGGTTGCCGCTTGAGTCGACGGTAATAGTGTGGTACTGCGTGTGGTAGTGGGTGTAAGCGGAGGCCACGGAGTAAAGGACAGCACCGGAAAGAACGAAAGTCAACTTCATTGTAAGAGCAAAGGGTTAAAAATAAAGGAGTGGATTTGGGTTAAAGGAGTGAAACGATCGGAAGATCTGGGTCGGATTTGATAATGTCGAGCAGTGAATGGCGCGCAAGTGGGGGCTTCTTATACGGCTCGTCCGGTTGACCTCACCGGGATATGGGCTTTTGCGTACAGGCATCTTCGTGCATGAAAGGGCATCTATGGTTCCTTATTTTCGCAGAAAAGGTACGACTAAACGCGCTTTTTTGGGGCTGAATAGTGCGATTGCGCTCGCTATTGAAATGCATGTCCTGCACTTGTTTGGATCCTACATCACCCTCCGGGAGTTTCATTTTTTAGCGCTGCCCCTTCGTTAGGCAATACATTAGGCCTTTGACGCCTCGAAATATGCGGCTGAAACGGTCCCTTTTTTCGGGACCGTTGTCCTTCATTGAGGCAAATACGCCCCCAACCTAAAGCTCCTACGTAAACAGTACAACAATATTGATATAGCGGCTAGGAATTCTTCTTAGTGATCTCGCATTGGGTAATACATTATACGGTCGTGATCTTTGGCTTCCATAAGTCCAGATGCTGGAATAGAAATCATAATTTTGTCATATTTGAAAAGACCTTGTTTTACGATACACGTCATACATGGCTTTTTTGCCTCGAATGTGCTAGCGGAGGGTCCGTGAAGGCCCAGCCTCAGGGGCTTAGAGCGCGCCTGGTGTTTTGACATTTCCTATTTAGCTCTCAGGGGTTTTTTAAGTGCGCGTCATCAGCCAGCGAAAACCAATCTAGAAGTCTTAGTTGGTTGATTGTCATGCCCATGCGCCCATTCACTCGAGTGGTTGCTCATGGCGGGCCGAGTGAAGTGTTCGAATTGTGCGCTTATGTCACTGCATCATCGAATCGTCCTTGCTGGTTCACAAATGCGGATCTATGACAAATTTTAATATTGAACTTTCGGATTCTGCATTCTGGAGAAGCAAAGCCTTATATTTGGTCTTAGAAAACCCAAAAGACCCAAATATACTTACACCTGGGATTTAATCATCACCACATCTTTAGCCTGGCCCAAAGATTAAAACGTGAGCCGACATTTTAGATAAATTGTCGTCAAGTTGCATAGTGCGTGAATTTCTACCACATTTGTGAAGTCTTCGCGATGACGCGCTTCGTTGCAGTTGAAACCCTCCTCGGCCAGACCACTTTCAAACTCCTTGACACGCTCACTCCGGCCAGGGGCTTCAATTTGTTTTGAGTGTTTATTTCTTCAGGAAAATAAAGACAGTTCAAATCTAGAATTTTGTCAAATCTAGAGCTTTGTCAAATCTAGAGCTTTGTCAAATCTAGAGCTTTGTCAAATCTAAACTTTCGAGACTCTCAAGTATATGGGTACTGCACCTCAAAATGGGATTCCACATACTCTGCCCAATCTTTCAAAAACTTCACTCCGCTCCGATGCAATAACATCATGTCGCCAATCACGCAGAGTTGGCGCCTTGGGCGCGTCATGGCCACATTGAGCCGCCTATAATCCGCCAAGAATCCTACCTCTCTGTTATCATTGGACCGCACAAGTGAAATGATAATCGCCTCCTTTTCTCTGCCCTGAAAACCATCGATTGTTGAAACTTCAATTTTTTCGAACTGCCCCAAAACCTTCTTGAGTACTGAAACCTGGGCACTATAAGGAGAAATAACGCCGATGTCTTCGGGTGGAACGCCTGCGTCCAAAAGAGATGTCACGTGCGCCAACACCACCAGTGCTTCCATCTCGTTGTATTTCGAACCGGTGAAAAGGGCCAAGCTACCCACTGGGTCTTCGCTTTGCTGCTCGGGAAAATCACCACCCTGAGTGTCGTACCAGTAACAAGGCACAGAAGTGAGATCGGTTTTTTCGACATTTGGCATATCGCATAGAAGTATATCTGCGCAGCCTTTCGCAGCCTTGAGTTTTCCATCGTATAACCAACGTGAAGGAAATTCCATGATTTTAGCATTCATTCTGTATTGTATGTTGAGCATTTGCCGGTAGTCGTCTCCTCCTAAATCTTGCACTAGTCGGTCAAAAAGTGTCTTCCCCAAATTAGCCACTCGCTGGTCTACCCGATCTAGCTTTTGCGCAGTCTCAAGAGACTCCACCACGGGGGGCAATTGTTTGTTATCTCCCGCAATCACCAACCGACGACAGCCCAAGTGGTTTATGATCGGGATCCAGCACTGCGGCTCAAGGGCCTGCGAAACCTCGTCAATAATAACGGTATCAAAGAATGGATTTTCTACCCCGTATGTCGAGTTTTTGTAAATGCTATAGAGCTCGTTAGATCCTGCTCCGTGAAGGGTACTCAACACAACATCTGCGCCACAGAGAAGGTCCAGAATAGTTTTCTTCTCTCGTTTCCAAAGCTCACTTTTGAGCTGTTTTAATTCACTCCAGAGAGCGCGCCTTTCGCCATATCGTTTGCATTTCTTAATCTGCGCCATGGTTTCGCCGATATCCTGTGTGATATCCTGAATGATGGTCTGGTTATCAGCGCCTAGTATTGAGCCTGAAGATTTGCAAAGGACATCAAGCGAATGCTGGAGGTTGGTCTCTAGAAGCCGTGCTGGATGTCCGATCCGGATGAGTTTTTCTGGTTTGCCACTCTTTCTTTTTAGATCTTTTGAATACTTGGTGCTTTTCAGACCATCACTTGCCTTTTTCAAAGTTTTTGATTTGCGTTTGGTTTGCAATAGAGTGGTTTCGGCAAATACAGGGGCAAGTCGCTCGAGAATGTTATCCACAGAGATGTTGGAGGCTCCACACACGAGCACCTTTTCACCAAGCCGGAACTTTAGCTGCCTGATAAGCTCTATGAGAGTATATGTTTTGCCAGTCCCGGGAGGTCCGTGTATAATTGTCACAGGGTTATTCAAGGCAAAAGTTACTGCATGGCGCTGGGAATCATTTAAGTTAGAGTCGTAAAATTCAGGACCAGACTCAACCCCAGCATTCAGTTCGACGCCAATATTTAGTGCCTTGAATTTGCCAGGAAAAAATTGGTCTATACCGAGAAGAAGCCTGATCACAGAGCCCATCTTGGATTCATCTAACTTCTGCAATCGCCCCATTGCCTGTATCATACGCTTATACGTCACAGAATTCGTGAGCTTGACCACCAGCATACGTATATTATCATTGCCGGTGTTGTTGTAAAGCGCTAAAAGCTTTTCATCGGAAGCGTCCTCACGTACCAGTACCACCACAAATTTCCCCGAGAGCTTGGTCACCACTCCCTCGAGTGCCAGTTTTTCATCTTTGGCTGTTGCCATCCGGTCCAAGCTTACGATATCCCCCACACGAAGTACACCAGCGGCGATTTCCTCCCCGGGCTGAGAAAAGGCAGGGTCCAAGGTGAGCTCAATGAGTGCTTTGCCTGCCATCCCCATTCGGATGTTGCTCATGACCAAATTTGTGATAGCCAAACCCAATGAAGCAAGCTTACGGGCACTATAGGTTTCGAGATATGTGGACGTAAGAAGCATGTCACATTTCTGCTCAATTTCAATGGCCCGCGTGAATGCATTGGCTAAAGCTTCTTGTTTGGACATTGGGCTCTAAAGAATGTACGGCGAGAAATGTCCCCAGACGCGTATATGGCGAGGAAGGTGTATGCGGATTGCCTAGTCAAGAAGATGAACCCGAGAGAGTGTCGTAGTGAACTGATAGCTAAGGTGCATGGAAAGTGAGACCAATGCGATGAAGCTAAGAATCTTGCATACAACGCAAAGCATATGCGCTGATGTTACAGGTTGTGTTTAAACTTCTATCCAGGCCTTTCCCACTCGTCTCGTAATGTACCACTAAGAATTGTAGTAGCGTTAGGCCAATCTGCGGGCCGCAAGAGCACTACAAGCAAGACCTAGCGTGGTACAGGTACCATTATTGACTGTCCATTCCACACAATATTCTACTTTGTTTGGAAAAGTTCACAATTGATGGCGTCTTCCGTCTCCTTTGAAACCGCGTTTTTAAAGGTCTCGTTGTTCATTTGCTTTGCTGGTCATTACCTACCGGCTGATGTGAACATAACAATTCAGGTCAAATGACATGCTCTAAAACCTTAAGATGGAAAGCAACTGGATATAGTTTTTCAAAATTCAGCTTATTTGCGTTTCAAGGATCATTAAGATCGTTGCCAGTCTGGTCTTTGGTAAGCCTACCAGAGACCTTCTCAACATAGTCAACCACGAGGTTTTTCTGCTTAAAGTATCCACTAAAGCGTAAAATTGACACAAATTTGTCATAGCATGATTCTCCAAACGCTAAGTATTTTGCAATCCACTGTCTGAAGTCTACCGAAGAGAGATGAGACGTGTCGAAAACAAGGCCCGTGTTGCGGTGAATGCCTGCAAGGATCATAGAAATGAGTACCAAGTCTACCCCGTAGTGGGTTAACTTTCCGAGCTTTGTATTAGTCACGGAACAGACGAGCTAAGGATAGAAACGGGTACATACTGACATTGTATCGGGTGTTGATGATGGGAAATCCATGACGCGCGAGGCACGGGTGTTCAAGCTCGCAACGTGCGGCAACCTCTCTATAGAAGCATCTGGGGTACCCGGCTCTCGGGCAAATCTAAATACGCCTAGAGCCAAAAGCGAGGAACGAAGTCAAGAGTTTGTATTCACAAACTATAAGCTCACTTGATTTACCGCTTGATGAATACCCATAAGATTGGCAAACGCCCTTTTATACTGGAAATTTGAGACAATATACCGCCCATAAATATTCCACAGATGATAAGATACTTGAGTCTAGCAGAGGCAATTTTATGAGCCAGTGTCTACCTTCAGGTCTGGGAAATTCCCAGACATTCGTCTCGTTAGCTTCCTTGTAGGAAGATGATGTGTACCATATGGTGAATGCGCGAACCTGTAGATGTGGCTGCTCTAAATGCAGTCCCGAAATTGTGTGCAGACTATAAATTAAGGATGCATAGCTGAAGTACGGTGAGCGGCATTCTCACATTCAAGACTTTTGGTGCAGCTAATACAGCAGAATATGCAAGAAAGCCTGTCTTACAAAACCACTTGCGAGCTCATAGTGTTGGAACATGAGAATTAGTGCCCTGCGGGTGTTGAACAGAATGAGACACCCTGTACACAGGAACACAATATCCGTGAAGCGAGCAACTCTTTATACAGGATAACAATACAGGATGGAGACGAGCGGACTCTCGATGCCGAGCTTTCTCTTTAGACGAGCCAGTAACAGATGAAACAATGATTGAATAGCCGGAGCTGCTATACGGAAGAGGCTGTGTTAATTGAAACTGTTAGGCATGGAATCTACGCTGATTGAATGCAGGGTGACAATGCAGCGTAGGGTCGGCGCAGCTGGATATTGATGCAGCGTAGACCATGAAGATCATGGCGCAGCAGAATAGTGATGCGGCAAAGATCGTGAAGATCTTAGCGTAGCAGAATTGGCAAATCCTATGATTTTCTGTGCGTCCAAGCCAGTGCCCCGCCAGATATGTAAGGGAGACGTAAGCCTGATTATGGACGGCAGAACCCCGCTACTTAATCTTAAATAAGTTATAGTTGACACATATACTATTAAGTAATTAAGGGCATCCTTAATACTGTTCGGGAGATCTCCTACTGTTAAGTAGCCAATCAGAATACTCAGTCATCACTAGGTCGTCGTTCCTGGAAAAGATCCGAACAACTGGGAACCCGTTAGAAGCTTAATCCTATGTATATAAAGATTCTATTCGGAAGGTGCACATTAATTCTAACAGAAACGTGGCCCGCCATTGAATCTATAAAAGCCAGGGAGTCCCGCTTCGTTTAGACAACAGGCATCAAACAAGGAAGCAGTTCATAGTACAATAGAGAATACAAGAAATAAGTTATGATTACCGAACTTCCACAATTGAACAAGTTGTTAGCACACAACTTGATAACTATACCACACTATGGGAGTGTACACCACAACTCTCAACACATGATTCTCAACACAAGGCGGCAGACGTGGGAGCTCTTGGAAGGAATATCTTGCTGAGGGATGCTCGCACATATTGAAGGTATCGAATATGAAAATGATTCAGCGAGATTCTAGTGTAGATACAGACCGAGATGAAAAGACATGATGTATATGATTAACAAGGTCCCACACTCTGATCAAACATTCAGGAAACTAACGAGGGCACTGTCCCAGATTATGTGGAAACGAGGGTTCTGCTCAACACCCCATCTGCTGCCATAGGGCCAAAATCGTGGGCCAGACAAAAGACCCAACTATTAGCACAAGAGACGGTGCTGATGCAGGTGCGTGAAATTTGCACACAGAGAGATAGTTTATTCAGTCACATCCAGGCAATTATGGCCTGGCTAAACTTCTTAGTACGGGTCTCTGATCTTTTCCCCACGATGATTCCCCGCTTCCTTTTATCAATCTGTCGTAATGAATTGCATTGCGTCCTTGTTAGATCCACCATGGGTAGCGCGCTACCCATGGATACCAAATTTACCTGCGACGTACGCTACAAGTGGACGCCATGG
>NKZP01001406.1:0-76983 GCA_002370765.1 Metschnikowia similis
CTCGGATGTGTCCCCTTTGTTTCACGGATCATCAACAATATACTTCCTTCTCTTAGTCTTACATCTATAGAACCTGACAGCTATTTTTATGCAAGTAGTCGTAGCGAGAAAATGGAGCAACTCTAGTTCGAATTTGCTTAAAGTATCGTCTCCTACTTGTAAGTCTTATCTCTGACTTTTCAGATCACACTTGGACCATTCACGCGGGAATTCACACATTTCGAAGTGCCCAACCTACGCTTTAGTCAAAAGAGCTATATGAACCGTGCATTTATACAAACAAACTGCAGACTCGTTGGTGCTAATAGCGTCGTTCCTTGACACATCCACTTGAACTAGCTTTGCATGATCTACCATAAGATGCAACTCCTGCATATGTTTGACTAAAGTCAATACCTGCTTTGTTAGCATTTTCATGGACACTGTGATAGCTATTTTATGACATGACATTTTATGGTATTACATTTATCTCTGTTATATCCTTTTGTAGTTGTTTCAACGTCAAGTACTCAAGAGATGATGTATTCGTTGGCCCCTAAAACAAGCGGGATCTTCGGTTCTTGTATAGAAAAGTGTCCAGCCCGATCGCGCTGGTGTCGGGCAGTTTTAAGGAGCAAGCCAGCCGCCTTTAGCTGGCTGGCAATCCTTAAGCGGGAGAGTGACCAGCCGCCTTTAGCTGGTTGGCAATCATTGAACGGGAGAGTGACCAGCCGGCCGGGTGGCTGGTGCCGTTGGGAGATCCCGATGGGGTTGGTATGACCCGCAAAGGGTATCTGTGGCGAGACTGCGTCGAGGGAGCCACGACGTTTTAACGAAAGTGGGCGGTCAGGGTTGGACAAGCCTCTATCGACGTGGGTCATCGAAGGTTTCCCCTTGCAACCCCACGTCGCAGGTCAATAGTGTATCCATGGGTAGTGCGCTACCCATGTTGGATCTAACGGATGTCTTCTGGGGCACATTAGAGAAACTGAACCTGATGGTTTGGAAGGGGCACATTAGAGAAACTGAACCTGATGGTTTGGAAGGGGCACATGGCCCACTCTGAGGTGTGCTTCATGGCCTCACAGTGCATTCCTCGTCATCTTCGACGTCCTTACAGCAGTTCAACAACACTTTGAAGCTCCTGGTCTATTGCATGTGCGAGCCTCACGGGACCTTCAGGACAAACGCACATGGACTATGACAAGATTTTGAATAACAGCTGTTTTGATGATATTGGAGAATGGCATGATGAAGTGGTTTCTCCTTCACACTGAACGAGACCCTACCCAACAGCAACAAGAGATCATTCGAGCTCGCTAGGCTTATTCTCAAGCGTGCTCAGCGATTGCATTGCCTGGATTTTCCTCGCCACTATGGTAGCCGTGCCTGGAACGATATGTATCGTAGCCTGAGCAAACATGCCGAGTGATTCTTTAGACTTGAGCCGGATCCGATATCCTCACATCTCAACACGCCATTTGAGACTAGACTTCTGCAACCATTCTTGCATAGCTGAACTAGTCTATCCCTGACATAGCTTTCGTGAGAAGGTCTCCCTAAAGCGCCTTTAATGACAGCATAGTCAAGCGCATTTTGACTGGTGATGACACTATCTTTGCCATCGTCCGCTTTATACGGATTGGCTTGGTGACATTGAGATCCCACCATTAATCAAGGTCTTTATGGCGCCCTGATGATCACAGAACAAATAGTGCCCATTTCAACTTCTTTAGGAAGGTTGACATTCCACTCTAACTCAGCCGTTGCAACATGAAGGGGACTGTTTCTGCAGTCGAAGTAGAATTTGTCATGGTTGATTTCGAACGCTAACTGATGGATCCACCTGAAAGCATCACAAATCCCGTAGTGAATTCGTCACTGTAACCGATAAGCTTATGGCTTTTGTTCCTTCGGTATATAAGCCCGTGGTTGGTAGTTCCCTTAGGTACCTAGCACACGCCTTCGTGTTCCAAGTGTTTCACGATAGGCCTCGAAAGGTGGAGTCTCAGAACAACATAATATGAAGTCGGAGAGTTAGTGCGTAAAGTAGCTTGCCAACTAGTGAACAATACTCAGAACCGTTGCAGACTTCAATATCTTCTTCAAGTGTGTTGCCAAACTTTTCACCAGCTCTGGATTGCACAATTGCATATAGCTCTTCGGAGAGCCTCAACAAACACCCATAAGTAGGTGGTCATTATAAAGAGCTATAAGTAGCTTCCTTGAGGCATTTTGGAAAACAAGCTTCGTTCACATACTTTGTGAGTCAGAAATTCACAGGTGTCACTTTGACGGTCTGACGCCAGATAAGTGCGCTTGCTCTAAACCATAAAGAGATTTTCCTTTTGTAATAAAGTTTGTTGTAATAATTAAAACAATTGTCATATCCAGGAGGTTCAAATACTCTTCTTGGAGATTCCCATGAAAAGCAGTTTTATTAGGTGAATTGTCGTGCCATTCATAGCGGCGTAAGCAACGACTAAGCGTACGCTTTCAACTGGTGACACAGGTGCGTGGGTGGCTTCCAAGTCAACTGCCTCTATCTGCAATATTCTTTAGCACCAATCGATGCGGCATGTCGTATCAAAGGATTATGCCGAGGGGTATCTTCTTGTGAGTTGGGTGTCTATCTGTCCGGTCGTATTTCGCTGTTTGAATGATTTCACTGCCCATTAATTGTATAGTGGTAGAAACAGTAGAGCTCATGTGCATGCGATTGGCATGATCGAAACTCTGAATGTTCTAATTTCTGCTTCAACGGTTTAGCATGATGAAAGAAACCCTAGTGACATGCCTGGAACATGGTCTAGCATATGTAGCGGGGGGTCAATTGAGGGTTGTGTGTCCTTTGAATCTGGCATTTTTGGTGAAGTTTCAACAACGAGAGGAGTTCATAGAGAACTCGAGCATGACAAGGGTAAACCCTCCTTTAAAGAGGGTTACGAAAACCAATTCATACTCTGTACAAACCAACTCATACTCTGTACAAACCAACTCATACTCTGTACAAACCAACTCATACTCTGTAAAAACCAATTCATACTCTGTAAAAACAGTGTAAGGACTCATTTTTATGGGAGGGATTCCCATTTCTCGTCTTTCGATAGGTGAACCCAGCTTTTTGCTTTCCGCTTTGGGCCGGAGCTTTTCTCGCCTGCCTCAGTTCCTGGCTGCATCCCTTCCCCCCGCTGCAAATGCACATTCTGGCTGATGAATCGTGACCAATAACACTATTTTTTATCTCCACACAAATCCAACTATACTTTTTTGAAACATAGGAGGCTTGTCATGTGGTTTTGCAGCCACGCTCTCTTGATGAAAAATCCTCTTCCAAACATTTCAATGATCAGCGGTGTTGGGGCTTGTTTGAGCCCCTGAAATAATAGGAGCGGAACTTCACTCTGTGTGAGTTAACCTTCATCATAACCTCAAGGCAACAACAACCACTACATCTATAGCTTATGGGCAGCACGGTTTCGGACTTTTCGGCCTATGTTTTAGTGTATAGTATGCTCCAGTACATTAAAATGGCTCAGCACATAATATGGTCCAGCACATCAATGCCTTGGTAGTTCAATACGTGTTAGTATATCAAATAGGGACAAGTAGTAAGCTATGTGCGCGGACGGGGGGGCTTTTTACACATTTCTCGACCTGCACATACTCGCGCCCTCTACCCGATATCACGTGATACGGAGGCGGGTGCGCAGAACTGTCTCAGCACCTTGGGCCTGTGCAAGCCATGTGCCGCATGCCATGAGTTATGGATGAATGCGTACCTTCTGCGCGCTTGCACCCGCCCGAACCGCCGCCTGCATATTTCGCCGCCTGCATATTTGTACCACCTGCATATAACAACACCCCATACACACCCTGCATAGACCCGGCGCGCGCCCAAACCGTCGCCTCTAGTCCGCCTCAACACCAATGCGCTTACGGCCTCACGTGGTGGCGCTCAAGTCGTTCTTGTTGGGCGTAACCTGGTCGCTCTCGGCGGCAGTGGCGCTATGCACATGGCACCCCCACGGCGCCACATGCAGGACCGCGCTCTTCGTGTGCTTCGTGGCCCTGTTCCACTTTCTCGAGTTCCTCGTCACCGCCATCTACAACGCCGCCGAGGCCGATGACGACTCGTTTATTTTGTCCGACTCAGACCTCCACATGATCTATGCGGCGGCGCTCTCGGAAGCCGTGCTCCTGCGCTGGCTCTGCCCGCTATACACGCTCCTGTTTTGGCCCGGCTTGGTGCTCATTGTGGTGGGCCAAACCGCCCGTACCATGGCCATGCGCACCGCGGGCGTGTCCTTCAACCACTATGTCCAGAAGGAGCATGCCTCCAACCACGTGTTGGTCACGTCCGGCATCTACCGCGTGTTGAGACACCCGTCCTACTTTGGTTTTTTCTGGTGGTTCATTGGCACCCAGCTCCTCTTGCAGAACCCTGTGGTGGCGATGCTCGGGTGTTATAAGCTCCACCGGTTTCTCCTGCGCCGCATTTACTACGAGGAGAACCTTTTGGTGTCTTTCTTTGGCAACGACTACTTGTCATATAGGTCTCGCACTCGTGTGCACATTCCATTCATTCCATAGCTGCCTAATGAATGCCACTGCGGTGGTTCAAACTGCAACTTAGATACGTTCTTCTCTTCTTCTGAGTTCTCTGCTTCGTCTCTCTCCACTAGAATACCTGGCTCGGCCCTCATAGCTTTTCTGATGCGCTTCAGTTGATGCCCATTCCGTTACCGTTGATGTTTCTGTACATCAATACTCCGTTGTCTCCATCCACATACTGGCACCATCTGGCCGACTTCCACAACGAGTAGAACATGTTTTCGTCATTGTGGCGGTAGTGCTTGCCCATCACCTTCTTGATGGCCTCACTGGCCTCGCGCGCATTGTAAAAGGGAATCCGCGAGCAGTAGTGGTGCAAAACATGCGTCTCGATGATATCGTGAAACACAAACTTGCCAATGAAACCAAACTCTCTATCAATCGTGGCTGCAGCGCCACGAGCAAAGTTCCATTGGCTGGCCTCATAGTGGGGCATCTCCGGGTCCGAGTGCTGCAAGAACGTGATAAACACCAACCAGTGGTTGACTCCCAAATATGGAAGGAACCAGTTCACGAGCAAGTTGAAGCCCCCGTAGTTCTTGTACCATGTGTACAACACCAACATCTGGGTCAAGATTCCAATGTCCGACAAAACAATGTACCAGTACTGGTTGAGCTCGAAGATGGCAGACTTGGGGTTGAAATGACTCATACCCCATCCGGTCTTGGCGGCAGGCTGGCCCGTGACATTGGTGAAAAGGTACATGAGCCAACCAAAGCCCTGCTGCAAGATCAATGAGTACAACGAGTAGATGGGCGAGTCGCTGGCAATCTCCTCGATGTGCGAGTGCAGCCTCAGCTCAACAAACTGCTCCTTGGTCTTGGGCACGAACACCATGTCTCTGGTCATGTGGCCCGTGGCCTTGTGGTGCTTACCGTGGGAGAACTTCCACGAGAAGTAAGGCACCAACCAGTACGAGTGCAAAACCCACCCCACGGTGTCGTTGACCAAACGGGAGTCTGAGAAGGCTTGGTGGCCACACTCGTGGGCCAACACCCAGAGCCCCGTTCCTAAGAGGCCCTGGGTTATGCAGTAAACCGACCATGCAACGAAACGCAATGGAGCAGAGGGCAACGTGTGGATGTAATTGTTGGCAAGGAAACCGAACAAAACCATCCAAAATATGTCCCTAGCCACGTAGTACAAGGACTCCATGGTCCGCCTCTCATAGCAGTGGGCCGGAATCACTGACAAGATATCCTTGATGGTGTAGTCAGGGGCCTCGAATTGGTTACCATAGGTGTCTATGGCGGTGACCTTGGAATCGAAGCTAGTGACGTTACCCGACTTCTTGAGCGACGCCGAAGTGGCGGAGCCAGAGCCGGTGGTTGTTGATGACAAAGAAGCGACCTGGGCCATAGTAAAGAAGGAAAGCGGCTAGTGGAAAAAGCCTAGCAGGGCTGGCGCGAAGTGATGTTTTATAACGCGGCAGTGGAAAAAAGAAAGAAACCCAAAGTTTGCATGTGCGCATAATTGGGCTCAAGGGAGATCTGTGCGAAGCGGAAGAAAAAGAACGCCCGTGTTATATACAGGCCGGACTTCCACATGAAGATGGCAGGGAGACAGATAGAGAAATTGCATAGCTGGAGACAGATGAAAGATAGTCTCAGGGGGGCAGTTTGGGAATACAAAATATGAACGGAGAAAGAAGATAGACATAGATAGAAGCAGAAATTAACAGACAAAGTGACTGAGACTTACATACCGAGACTAACAGACCGAGACTAACAGACCGAGACTAACAGATCGAGACTAACAGACCGAGACTAACAGATCGAGACTAACAAAACGAGACTAACTCGAGACAGCGGTTTGTAGCTGACCGAGACCACAGGTACAGTAGACCTGGGCAACTGGCCGAGGCACCGAAATTTTGGTGGGCCAGACCCTAACAGTACCGTGGACATTGGCATAGGAGAGCCATCGCGCAATATGCACACTGGACAGGAAGCAGCGAGTCTCGTGGCAAGAAATCAGCGTGCGAACAATACAAGATGGGGTGACAATAGCCTGGATGCAGTACCGCCGAAGCAAATGAGCATGATCTCATTGGTCTAGTCGAGGGGTTTACTACCTACTTTCGCCCTGCCGCTCTCGCAAATCTCGGAACGCCACCTGCAGCCACGCTGCTTATATAGTCATAGGGCAACCCAGGCGAATTCCGGGCCAGACGAGCGGCACGTGCACCCTCACATCACCTGACCCCCGACCAACGGTCATTGTGCCCAATTAGACGCGCGCACGTTACTTTACACTAGCTTCGGTGGTGTGCGTGCATAGACTGTTTTAGAGCGCGGCTAGTTCCGGGGCAGAGCGGATCCGACCAGGCCAAATCCGGGACTGCTGATTGGTACTGCTACAGCCGCACCCCCACCAGGAGCGCGCGCGAATCCCACCTACTGTGTCCCGTCCGAGGGCAAACCCCGCGCACGAGCCGGGGGCCGCATATGCAGGTCTGCACGCCTGTGGCCGTGGAACTTGAAATAGGGGGGTGCCCTATGTGCAGATTGCTCCAGAAGATGATCCAAAGGCAGTATTACATGCACTCTAGGCACCACCGCCATCGCCGCTTTCGATGCACCAGTGCTGGTGCTTGGATACCGAGCGCACCTACCCCGGGGGGTCGGCGCGGTGTACGGGCGCGGCGCCCGCGAACCCCCGGGCTCCACCTTATTTCACGCTCGTTCCAAACCGTCTCTGCCCCAAAGCCTACTCCTGGACACGTCCACACTCGAAACCAACACATTCCTTTTGAAGGCCCCGGTGTTTGTGCATATTCCGATTTCAGCCATAATAGCAGTATTCCTTATCTTCAGCTCTTCCGGCCTCTCAACCCGTGCATCTCTGCTTACCCGCTGCACCTACAACACTAGGACATAGACTTCGCTTACCCCCACCCATCAACACAAAATGGCCAGCTTATCTCCCAACGTCATCGAGAAGAAACCCATCAACTTTTCCAATATCTTATTGGGCGCAGGCTTGAACTTGGCCGAAGTGACCACTTTGGGACAGCCTCTTGAAGTGATCAAAACGACCATGGCGGCCAATCGAAACATCTCCATCGTGCAGGCAGGCAAACTCGTGTGGTCTCGTGGAGGCTTGCTTGGGTTCTACCAAGGCTTGATTCCCTGGGCTTGGCTCGAGGCATCCACAAAGGGCGCAGTCTTGTTGTTTGTGTCTGCAGAAGCAGAGTACCGGTTCCGCACTTTAGGCGCCAGCAGTTTTGTAGCTGGAATGGGAGGCGGTGTCACTGGAGGTGTGGCGCAGGCATACCTTACCATGGGGTTCTGCACATGCATGAAGACGGTGGAAATCACCCGTGCCAAGCAGGCTGGCGTGGCCGGTGCTCCTCAACAGACATCTTTGCAGGTGTTTCGGGAAATCTTCCGCAAGGAGGGAATCCGCGGAATCAACAAGGGGGTCAATGCTGTGGCTATTCGACAAATGACCAACTGGGGCTCGCGTTTCGGGTTGTCCCGGTTGGCGGAGGATGCCATCAAGAGCGTGATTGGAAAGTCCAAGGACGACAAGTTGTCTGCGGTGGAGAAAATTGCTGCGTCGTGCATTGGAGGCGGCTTGTCTGCGTGGAACCAGCCCATCGAGGTGATCCGCGTCGAGATGCAGTCCAAGACCAATGACCCCAACCGGCCCAAGAACTTGGGCGTGTTTTCAACCGCCCGCTACATCTACTCTCGCAATGGCGTCAAGGGCTTGTACAGAGGCGTGGCTCCTAGAGTAGGTTTGGGCGTGTGGCAGACTGTGTTTATGGTTGCTTTCGGGGACATCTTCAAGAAGATGTTGAATGCGGAAGGGGGCCATTAGTCTGCTGCACGCAAACGATCAGTTTATAGATCACAGTGCTTCAGGATTGTGGTTTGGAAGATCCAATTAGTCTGTGAGGATCAGTATATATTAGTTATTCCCTGACCAGGAAATTTTATACGGTATTCAATTGACGGAGATCAACTCAAATAGCGGAGTCTGTAGAAATAGTTTTGGATGTGGCGGACTTTTTCAGAGTCCAAAAATGAACTCATTTTTAAGAAAGAACTCACTGTCAATTCCAGAAATAACTCACTGTCAATTCCAGAACAACTCACTGTCAATGCCAGAAATAACTCACTCTCAATTCCAGAAATAACTCACTGTCAATTCCAGAAATAACTCACTGTCAATTCCAGAAATAACTCACTGTCAATTCCAGAAACAACTCACTCTCAATTTCAGAACCACGAAACTCTGTTTGGAAGCCAGAAATATCCAGCTCTGTCTAGCCTCCAGTGGTCGTGAAAAGCCTCAAAAGAAATAATGGCACAGGGACTATTTCTTGCGCTCGATTCCCCACTTATCGTAACAGTAAAGCCCCAAGGCAGTAAAAAAAATGCCACACGTCTGGGAGGCCGAGAAGTTGAAGGAGCTTTCCCACATAAATGCACAGATGATCACGACAATGCGCTTCATGATGTTGGCGATGGAGTAGTCGATGGTGGAGATGGTGCCCAAGAGGGAGAATGCTAGCAAGGACTGCATGAAGTGGGAAAAGCCATTCAAGGCTAGCAAGGCCAAGAGCGGAAGCGAGAGCTGGCTGAGCGACAAGTGGGTGTTGCGGAACTCAGAAATCACGTAGAACGGCAAGGTAAAGATGAAGCCAATGATAGAGCAGAACATCAAGATGGTCAACTTGTCGAGTTTTTTCTCCCGGCCGTTATTGAAGGACGGGAGCGCTTTGGGGTCCTTGACCGGCTCCGCGTGGGTAAGCCGCTTTTTGGCGAAGATGTTCTGGCTCACGAAAATAAGCATGGACACGAATGCATACACAAGCCCGCATACGTAAGCATTGTCAGAATAGATCACCGGGACCTTTTTAGGCTTGTAGCATGTGAGCATGATTCCACACATGAGCGGCACCAAGGTGATGTAGGTGATTCTCTTGAACTGGGTCTTGTAGAAAAAGCGGTAGATGAGAACCGTGGTGATGGGCGACAAGGCCTTGATGGTGTGGACCAAGGAAACGGGGATCATGGACGTGGCCTTGTGGCTGGTGATGTGGCCAGCGAATTGAAAGATGCCCATGGGCAAAGTTGTCTGGATGATGAAGGTGGTGGGGGTGAGGAAACGGCGTAGCGAGTTCCCCAATAGCTGCGGGTCAGGGATGGAGCCCGGAGGAAACTTGCGAGTATAGAGCGGAAACACGGCCAAAAACGCAAACAACGAGGAGCAGAATATCGCATTGAAGACAAACTGGAACTGGGTGAGCGTTAATGGGTAGGAGAACTGCGACAACACGCACTTGGTGGAGTTGGCAGACACGATGGAAAAGCCATACCACAAGGAGCAGAGCACCAACACCTCGAAGTTGAAGCGGGGCAAGAAGCTGAAGGTCCGCGAGAGTTCCGGCAGTGCGGGCAGCGGCAAGTGGTCCAAGCTGATGGAGGAGTTTGCATGCGAGCCAAGGGAGAAGATCTTGTGGGAATCGCCCATGGGAGTGGACAAGTTGGAGGTGGGCGGTGACGCGGGAAGAAACTCCGAGGAGTACGAGACTCGCCCCAACGGAGAATGGTTCCGGAACGCTTTGGGAGGGTTCAAGCGCAGGATATCGGTTGACGACAAGTTGGGGTTGATCTGCAGCGTTCGCTGGGGGTACCGGGGGATATCCTCCATGGAAGGATTGACGCTAAGCATGGTGAAAGAGGGTATAAAGGCGGTACACAGCTGGAAATGATGGGAGGCTCGAAGAATTGAGACTGGGAATTCAGTGCTAGGAGAGAGCGGGGGTCGAGCAGTTCCGTCAGCCAGATTATTATTCACACCGTTGTCACTTGAGTTGTAATCCTCGGATGGCACTTTTCAGATGAAGCTTCTCAGTTGTAACTGGACACACAGAGTATCACTTTCAACAGCCGGATGGGTTGTTCACAAAGGGGTCAGGCAGTCACCAAAGTTACCACCAGTAGTAAGCGCCTATAACAACCGTTCAGCAGATGGATCGGGCGTATGACACCAATATGGGCAAGTTGGACAGTAGAGGCGTCAGCAGCACGGGCTTGGCGCAAGAACAGCAGCAAGTAATAAAGCGAGGGACACAAAGAACAAACAAAGGCACTTGGCCGGCACAAGAGGGAGGGAGGCGGGCAACAGGCTCAAGCCAGGAGGGGACAGCGGGCTGGAAGGGATGCGGAGGGGAGGACGTGAGAAGAGAGGGGCAATGTGCAGGTGACGTGGTAAAAGAAATACACTGCGTGTGTGCAGGCGCGCAGGTCCATCACAACACTGCGCGATTTTTCTGCGCGGCCCGTCCAAACTAAACTGCACATTGCGAGGTGCGCTCGCGCCGCCAGGCGGAGAGTCATTGTATACAAGCACGGTACAGGATCGAGAAAGGACGGGGAGGCGACAAAGCGGCGTACGCCGCGAACGACGCTGCGACCCACGGGCAATGGCGCCTATCCAGCGTTGGCACTGTGAAGCCGTGAAGCCGTGAAGCCGTGAAGCCGTGAAGCCGTGAAGCCGTGAAGCCGTGAAGCCCCTGTGCAGCCACGTCAAGTATTGACACTGCCAGGCATTGCTCTTCGGTACACAGCACGAAAGGCGTGGCCAAATGATATGAAGGGTGACGCGAGTCAAATAAGCCTGAATTCACGATTGGCTTATGATATGATGGAAGACTCTCATGGTGTCATGATGAAACAAGATAGCCCGAATCATGTATCACGGATCACGGTGGTTTGACGCCAAATGGAGGTTCCGCGAGTCCCTCAGGCTGCAGAGCGGCTATAGAGCGGCTAGTGCAAAATCGTCAGTGGTTCCAGTTGTGGGAGTGCGGCCCATCACTTTAAATGTCCCTTTGTGAGGGCCTCGATAGTCCTCAAGCCCAGTGCCCGGTAGATGGAATATGGCCTTGGGCCATCTTTGCAGAGACTGCCCTGAATATTGTACTCAGTCTGAACCCATTGGCCTTTATTTATCCATTGATATGACCGGTCGCACCTAAGCCTGTTCTTTGTGCGGTCAGATTTATGCCTGTTCTTTGATCTGTCACATTTATGCCTGTTCTTTGATCTGTCACATTTATGCCTGTTCTTGTCCGATCAGATCTATGCCTGTTCTTTGTCCGATCAGATCTATGCCTGTTCTTTGTCCGATCAGATTTATGCCTGTTCCTTGTCCTGTCACACTTGTGCCCTGTTTTGTCCTATATGCTGTCTTGCCATCCCCGTATATCATATGTGTCTCTGCTTACTCCTATCACCTTGTGCTTGTTGGGAGCGGCCATCCTTCTTTTCGCAATGCAGTCGCCACGTCTCCTGTTTATCGCTTGGTTCGGATATCTTCCGGGTGTGGTGTTGGTCATGCCAAGAAACCCGTGCATCCGGTTCGGTCAATTGAACGACAACAACAACAACAAAGAGCGTGGGCAAGACCGTGCTTTGCCCCCTGAACGCCCACCGAGACCTCTTCTGGCTTTGTAAGGGTCCGCACTCATCATTGGCGGCCTGCATACACCTGGGCTGACGACCTTGGCTCGAGCCACTTCTCGTCACTATTTGCAACTACTGCAGCCTGTCATGTCTTTGAGTTGTTTTTGGGTCAATTTTCTGGTGGCTGTGACACGCGTGGGTTCCCAATTTGGACATTATGTTCGGTTCTTTGTACACTGGGACCGGTCACGGGCTGAGTTCTCCGGCAGTTTGCCCAAGTGTTTGCGTGAGATCACCCTGAGCCATTGCAATACATACAGTGTTGTTCAAAACTATTCAAACTAGTCCTCCAAAAATAATCAAACTCCAAAAATAATCAAACTATCACGGCAACTGTTCAAACCAGAACCCTACGCAAATTTGGTTTGAAAGATTACGCGAAGGGGTACGAAACCTTTTATGCCGGGTTTGAATTATTCCACCCTAGTTTGATTACTTCGGAGAACACTGTATGCGTTGCGATTGCGTGCCTTGGTGCTCTACCAGCCAGAACACAGCTTCAAAAGGTCTGGGTTGGAACAACTTTAAAGGTATGGGCTTACCCGGCGAAACTCTGGGAACAAAGAGACGTTTCTGTCTCATCAGATTGCTCAGGACTCCTAAGTCTGTGTGTGATATTGCATGCAGCACTCACACATACGTTAGTCCCGTGTTAGCACTAAACGACGTGAAGAGTGATGGAGACAAAAGACAGAACGCGCAATATTGAAGCGCCAAGCTAACGGTTATGACCACATGACTATCTCCCTCCCAAAGCGGCAAACTGGCATTGTGTGAGTTCTCTGGTGCAGTTTCATTCCCAAACACATGGGTCTGCTGCGACTTGGCGAAACTAGTCAAACAACCCCAGGTTGGAAAACATCAAGATGCCTCTATTCCACTGCGCCATTCCATGAACATCTGTTCCCAATCAGGAAGTCTCCGGTCAGCTTAACGCAAGATACGATAAGATACGAGCGCATAAGAACCACCCTCGCTGAGTACATGCCATGGTTCACCCAGAAAGGTTGTGCCACGGCGCCCGACAGCCTATGACCAGTTTCCTCAAGACGCAACGAAGATATGAAAAGGGCGTCAGTCTGGTGGAGTCTCTGGCTTTGCCTTGAACCGCAAAGTTTACGCAAACTTTGCACCCAATGTTTGCACCCATGGGGAGTGCTCTACCCGGGGTGGGCCTGACAATGGTACGGCGCATTCCATACTCCGTCACGTGCTGCGGGAGCCCAGCTTGACGATTGTGCTGTTGCCAGCGATGGCGGCAATTCCATTAAATGTGATTCTTTGCGGTAGTCCTCGAGTCCAAAGGCAAAGAGAGTTGTCCCCGGGGAAGTTTGACCCCAGTGCTGAAAAATGTGGGAGCTGTGTGAACCCCCCACGACGCGAGGGCCCTAAAAGTATGCCTGGTCGCCGGCCATGCGGTGGGAAGCATAGGGTCCAAAAATGTTCCGTGTTGTCGGCGGCACCAAGGCGAAGTTAAGTTGCCAGTGAAGCCAAGGCCTCCGGGCCGTGGGAAGCTATAGGTTCACAAGGAGAGATTTGCCCAAAAGAGAAGTGGATTGAGCGCATATTCTCATCCGACCAGGACGAGCGCTGGAACGAATTACTGGGTGGATTGTTCCGGGCGAGACGGAGAAAGGCTCAATTTGTGGCAGTCTTCCATTGACCACCTAGCAACCCATCTTTCCATGGCACTGGACGGTCTAAAGAAACTGGCTGGCCCTAAAACATATGCTCACCAGCATTGAAAATCAAGTGACACCAGGTTGCCCAACACGTGATGGCAGAGAAAAGCAGGACATTTCCTTTATAGTTCCTCTTATCGTCTACTTTCACTCCTCAGGGTTGCAACGAGGAAGCTTTTGACGTGTGCACAGCGCTACCATCCACGCTATCATCCACGCTATCATCCACGCTATCATCCACGCTATCATCCACGCTATCATAGCCCGAGCAAGATGGAATTTTTTGCAATTCAGCGTTGTGTCGCTCCTCACGGTGACGTCAGTGATGACACCAGCGGTGCCGGTCATCTTGGCGTTTGTGGACGACTTGGGCCAGAGTCCTAAGCAGTACGCGTCTGATTTGAAGCCGTTATAGCCAAGGCAACAAGTGCTGGCATTATAGACTGCCAAGCCTGAACAAAGCAGCGTCATCCCTTCCTTCCGGCCATCTAAAACACTCATGTATTGCGTTGCTCCACTTTTCCACTCATAGCACTCATCGGAACAGAATGCTTGGAGCTGACACCTCGCAAGCCTGGAGTGCTGGCCGGCCTCCTGGTTCCGCCCCCACTCGGGTTGGGTTGGCCCCTCACATGCCTCTCATTTCAGCCGTGAGGCCTGGTGATGTTGAAGTGTTCCACCGAGCGAATTTGGCCCAAATCTGCAGCTGTTCAAATGGCCTTCTCAGATGTACAACGAATCCAGGGTCTTCTTGTGCAATGAGGCGGAGCGCGGCTCGACCAAACCATACCACGAGCAACATCGTCTCTTGACACCTCCCACCAAGATTGCGGCGCTGTCACTCGCGATGACGGCCTCCACAAACCAATCGGTCTGTCGGATATTTCTAAATTCGCTCCCAAGAACTCCTTCGGAGTTCCCATATCTTTCATATCAAAGTGTTAGAGAGGTTTTTCCAGTACCACCTTCTCACTTGATTAGTCAGGACCGAGTATCAATATATCATCAACGGGTAAGACAATCATGAGCTTCTCTCCAACCCTCTTGTAGTAAGCACATTGTTCTGCAACACTTTGCTCAAACTTAAAGTTTATGATTACTTCATGAACCACCGTATGCCACCCCCGCGGAGCTTGCTTCCGCGGAGCTTGCTTCAATCCACATAGTGACTTATTAGTCTAAGAGCCAACTTTTCTTTTCCCACATAGCCCTCCGGTTGTGTCATGTAGATCTCTTCATCACGCATTCAAGAACGCAGTTGTTACACCCATTTGTGTTACAACCAACTCTTGTTTCACTGCAATAGCCAATGCCATTCTTAGACTCTCGTATCTGACCACAGAGGAGAATGTCTCCTGATTATCAATACCTTCCTTGTGGAAGTTCCCCAAAACCACAAGTGGTGCCTTGTGTAAGCCAGTATCCTTCATTTGGCACCTATCGGCCTTCTACCTCTCGGTAGATCCACTAATTCAAAGGCCCCGTTCGTATCATGAGCACCCATCTCCATGTCACAAGCCTCTAGAGTATCGTGCTTTTCACACGCATAGCTTCAATATCAAACAGCTCAGTTCCTTCTTGAACATCTCAATACCAGTGGCCCTAGTCTTGAATGGTTTGGCCAGGCCGCTTCCGTTTCCTTCCTCCAAGCTGCCCCTCTCCACTCTGGTAATCGTACCTCGACCACTCAGGGACTTGGAGCAGCGGCTCTTGATGCCGCCCGAGGGGTGTTTTCCATCTCTGGTCAGCAATGGTGTCAACCTTGTTGACGAACACGACCAAGTGTGGCACGCCGTTCGTGTGGCCTACGACTAGGGTTCTCTGGTCTGAGGTATCTGGTTGTCGGTGGCAGCAACAACAATGCTGGCACCGTCCATTGGGGAGTGATCAAGTTCTTGATGCAGTCAGCGTGTACCACCAGACCCTAATTACCATATACCATATACCATACAATATACCATACCATATACCATACCATATACCATACCATATACCATACCATATACCATACCATATACCATATTACAGTTGAAATAACACTTATTTTCACAATCCTGATGTTAATCCACAAATCCATACTGACTACAACATGCTTTTAATGGGCATTCAGTCTCAAAATGCTCCTGTGCAGATGGTCCACATTCAGTCAATGGGTTAGATACTGGTTAGATATGCCCCTGATGAAACACAACTAAGTAGTCAACTTGTATATCATTGCCTCCTTGCCAATTATAGTGTATTCCTCTATTTGTCAACTGTTATGGAGTAAGATTTAGGAGTTTTAGAACATCTATCACCCTGTTTAGCCTTGTGATATTTACAAGTGCTTGAAGATCTTTCTCCCTCCGCCTATTGTAAATTAGACTTAGGCTATTACATAAAACATGTCATGTTCTTTTGTAGTTGTTAAAGTCAAGTACTTAAAAGAAAGTGTATTTATGATCCCTAAAACAAGGGATCATCCAACTTCTATAGATAACAACTGGCCCGGGCCTGGTTGCACCACTTTCAGGCGACGTGGGAGCACAATGGCGCCATATTTGGTGGAAGTGCGGTGTTGGGACACGGCGGGGACGCTCTAATGACCCAACAAGTCCCAATCTAGCTTATCCGTAGGCCAGGCGGCATTTGTCCTGCAGGAGAGAAAACACCACGTTGTAGTTGGGTAAAAACGGCGCTCTCCAGGAGGGTATTTATCGACGGGTTCCCCTTGAACCACACGTCGCAGGTTAATTGTGTATGGGTAGCCATGGTGGATCTAACCGCCTATTTATAATTATACTTTACTGTCACATACTGAAATTAGGAAACTTAATCGAAACCCACCCATTTCAATATTTTCTTTTGTTTTACCAAAATCCTCCAGTTTTTTTTTTTTATTTTGGTAGCACTTTCATTTGTCTCCCAAAAATACATGATTTTAGTCAACTTTAAAGCTTTGACCTACTATTGATTTTGCTGCTACGTCCTTAACCATTCCAAAATTGCCCATATCATTTATTTTTGCAATTACATTATGCATTGTCTTGTCCTGTCGACAGTTATTCCTCTTCTTCTTCCCTGTTTTTGCCGTTTTGCCCTTTTGTATGGTATATATATCTATCGTTTTAGTATGGACATACTTCCTGTTGTCTGTTCGCGTCAACGGGTGCAGTGGAGGGTGAAACCTCCGGCGCTTCCTTCAAGCCCGGTCGATGCAGCAGTCAAGGTGGTGTTTCTTTTCGTTGTTGAGATCGACAGCAGTAAACGCAGAGGGACCCGGTAAGGGGGCTGCTTGAATTTTACGTTTGCATGCTCTGTGACTCTCAAGTCGAACGAAAAGGCTCCACGGGTTACTAACTTGTTGGCTACACACTTCTTAGTTGCTGGTGTAGACCCCGCGGCATTGCAGTTGATCCATGTGGGGCCGCACGAGCATCCCAAAGTGACACATGAGTTCTTGAAGAGTCCAGATATAAGAAGGGCCAAATTCACTGGTTCTACTGAGGTCGAGAAACAGGTTGCCCAACTGGCCGGCTGAAACTTCAAGCCTGCGTTGTTAGAATGGGGAGGGGAAATGTCCTGATTGTTCTCAAGGATGCAGACTTGGCTGCCACCAAAACTTTGCTTGGTGGCTGGCTTCACATGGGGCAGATTTGCATGTGTCTTGATACGGTCTATGTGTTCGAGGAAGTGTACGATGAATTCAAATCTCGTTTGCAGGAAACGTCCAAGGTGATGCTAAAGGAATACGAAAAGACCAAAAAGGCGCTCAGAAGGTCCGCTCCTTGGTGGAAGATGCTGTTAGTAAGGGCGCAAGGCTGATTGGTCAAACGCGGTGTAGGATCCGGTGGGGGAAGTGGCCCGAGGAAACCTGGTACCGAAACGCCAACCAGGCATGCGGCTGGCAACGGTTCTGATCTTCTTGAATAGTCAAGGAGAGAACTGCGGATGGGACGCGAGGGGGGACTTCTGCGAGAGCCTTTACTGATCCAGGCTCAGCAAGTGGCAAGTGTTTTTTGTGTTTGTCTAGATGCTGAGTAAAAGAATTTGGACTTGTATATACGGTGTTGTTTTGGACGTGGAATGGTGACCAAGTCTGGCTTCGGGACCGACCCTGACCCCAAGGACCACCTCACTCTAGTACTAGAGCCTCACTGTGTTCAGGGGCCGTGGGGACATCTGGGAACTTTTCACCTTTCTTATTCTGGAGACGAGGTTTATTAAAGAAGGGAATAATCCATGGCAGGGTATGTTGAACTTCGCTGAAAATATCTGCGACCACTGCTGACTCACTACAACTGACTGAGAGCACTACAACTGACTGAGAGCACTACAACTGACTGAGAGCACTACAACTGACTGGACACACTCTACAATTTCCTGAAAGATGGTGGCTCACGACAGGCCAAACTGCCCAGACGCTTTGGGGCTGGTGCATAGTGGGAGGACTGCTCCCGAAGTTTCACCAGGTATCAAGAGGCTCATACAGAAAGCAGCCAAGAGGTCGCGGAGGTGGGACTCAACCGAAATCCGCACCAAGTGTGAAGTAGTGTCTTTCAAAAGCCGGCTCTTTCAGATACCGCAGCTCCTCCAGCATGTTATGCGTGGTCGGGCCTGACTTCAAGATTCTGCGGCTTGGTCCCTCTCTAGCATGCACCCTGCCATATGCACTCTTTTGCACCCACCCATGCATAATGAACAAGACGCTGCTACACCTATGCATCGGGGTCTCTTTTCCCTTTCCCTGTGAATACATGGATGTAATTTTTAGTTTGAAAACCGCAAATAGTGTGAATTGTATAGGCAGTTTTTTTTTTTTTTTTTTTTTCCCGGTTTACACATTTAACGACATCACTCACCAAAAGCACAAGAGTAAAAACGTACATACCGAAATCTCTGCAAGGACGATACAGCAGTGTAAGTAATTACCCGATGAATACAAATCATCATGACGATACTTAATCTGTCTTCCTTCATCGAAGTTTGTGTTTACATCGATGCACACTAGATTCTTGGATTCCTTGACAACGCCCGTGCTCACAAGATGTATTCGTTGATGGGCCCTGAATCAAGGAGACCATCTATACTCGTATACTAACGGGCCAAGGCCGCATAAGGCGTCGGACCTTTGAAGGGCGGGTCCCGATTGTACCTTATGACGCGGAGGATTGACTGGTCACGCCCGTGTCATCCTCACTGCCCACAAGGTCCCAAACTGGTTTTGGACGGGAGGCGCGTCGGAGGTGGGTTGGGCCTGCATCCGAAAAACTTCTACGCTCCAGCCGATAGGCTGCAACTGGTGGCCCGCATCTAATCCTTCAAGGTAGGCGGTCGCAATTGGCCGCGCATCTCGCCAGGACGAGAAAACATCCCCGGACCTTGTGTCAGATCCACCATCGGTAGTGCGCCGCCCATGACTCTACACTTGGACTTGATTCATCAGACCTCAAAGCCTCGATGGGAATTTTTTGGGCCCCTTCGCTTCCCTTGATTTATCCCGTGACTTCAATAACATCTACTTTACTTTGGTCGAATCCACGTTGTGCGATCCTCTGTGACTGTCTGTGATCCCCTGTGGCTGTCTGTGATCCCCTGTGACTGTCTGTGATCCCCTGTGACTGTCTGTGATCCTCTGAGATCCTGTCCTATGGATCCGTCAGGCTCATGGCATGTGCGCGCCAGTAGCTCCTCACCACCGGTGTTCCTGCACGCACGCCCTACTTCTCACTCCCCGTCGTAGCCTTCAAACATCCCAATGGACTCCCTACTTTCTCTTGCCACGCGTCAGGTGGCCTCTCGTGGTGCCCGATTCCTTCTCCGCAGGGCCATAGAAGATGATGACGAGCTTCCCGGCGCTCTCTTGCCCGATCCCGAGGAAGAAGCCGACCCGGTGACCGAGGAGATGTTCTCGTCGTGGGCGCTCTTCATTCTCTTCTGCCTCTTGTGTGCTGCGTTGTGGTCTTCGTACTACCTTCAGCAGAAGCGCATCAAGGCCGTCCACGAAACTGTGCTTTCCATCTTCTACGGCATGATTGTGGGGTTGATCATCCGCGCCGCCCCGGGCCACTACATCCAGGATGCCGTGAAGTTCAAGTCCGGCTACTTCTTCAATATCTTGTTGCCGCCCATTATCCTCAACTCCGGCTACGAGCTACATCAGGCCAACTTCTTCAACAACATCGGCTCCATCCTTACCTTTGCCATCCCGGGCACCTTTATTTCGTCCTTGGTGCTTGGCACCATTCTTTACGTGTGGACGGCCTTGGGCATCGACAGTGTTCACTTGGAGTTTGTGGATGCCTTGGCCGTTGGCGCCACGCTCCTGGCCACCGACCCCGTCACCATCCTCTCCATCTTCAACGCCTACAAAGTGGACCCCAAGTTGTACACCATCATTTTTGGCGAGTCGCTTTTGAATGACGCCATTTCCATTGTCATGTTTGAAACCTGCCAGCAGTTCCACGGCAAGGATGTCAAGTTCACGTCTCTCTTTGAGGGTGTGGGTTTGTTCTTGATGACCTTTACCGTTTCGACCATCATCGGCATCTCCGTGGGTATTTTGGTGGCCTTGATCTTGAAGCACTCGCATATAAGGCGCTATCCGCAGATTGAGACTTGCTTGGTGTTGTTGTTTGCCTACCAATCTTACTTCTTCTCCAACGGAATACACATGTCGGGCATTGTGTCTTTGCTTTTCTGTGGCATCACACTCAAGCACTATGCATACTTCAACATGTCTCGCCGAACGCAGATTGCCACAAAGTACATCTTCCAGTTCTTGGCCCAGATGTCGGAGAATTTCATCTTCATCTACTTGGGACTATCGTTGTTCACGGAGGTTGAGTTGGTGTTCAAGCCGCTTCTCATCATCGTGACCTTCATTCTGATTTGCGTGGCTCGCTGGTGTGCGGTGTTCCCACTTTCTCGGTTCCTCAACTTCTTGTTCCGCGCCAGATTCGAGCGCTTCAACACTTCCACGTCGTTGTCGGGCGGTCTTTCCTCGCATAACATCCCGGAAGAGATCAGCCACTCTTACCAGATGATGATATTCTGGGCGGGCTTGCGAGGTGCGGTTGGTGTTGCTTTGGCTCTAGGCTTGCAGGGCGAGGCTAAATCCACTTTGCTTGCAACGGTTCTAGTGGTGGTGGTGTTGACGGTGATTTTCTTTGGTGGCACCACCGCCTCAATGTTGGAAATCTTGGGTATAAAGGTTGGTTGCGTACAAGAAGGCGAGGAGTCCGACGACGAGTTCGAGATTGAGGCCCCCAGACTACCTCATTCTGCTAGCAACGTCAACATTTTGGGCAACCGAAGGTTCAACTCACTGGTGAACGGTTTCCGCGCCGGCCACACGCTGAAAGCGCCAAAATACCGACCTGAAGCGCCCGATGGCTCCGGTACCAAGTTGGCTCGAACGCTGTACTCGCTCAGCAACCTGCAGGCAGATCTCCACGACGAGGAGGATTACATCGCCAGTGATGTGGAGGACTTGGTGAGTGAACCCATGAACTACAACATGACCGACTCCCCCGCTGCCGCATCTCATGGTGTTTTGGGGGCGTTCTTGAGTGCAGAAGAACATGCCAAGTGGTTTACTCGATTCGATGAGCAGGTGTTGAAGCCGGTTCTTCTTGATTCTTCGCCCACACCAGGATCGATGGACCATGCCAATGACGAGGAGGCCAACCTTGGCAAGTGATTGCAAGTGAGGTAAATGGAAACTACTGGAAGTGATGGCAAGTGATGCTACGACACAAGGACAGTGGCACAGGAGTCGCGACTAGGCCATGGACCGTGTAATGGATCAAGCATTCTTTGTCATGGTATATAGATAGATCGGGCCGTATACGTTCATGCACATAGTAATCGGGTTCGGACAGTCCCGTGTTTGGTGTCATTGTCTCCGCATATAAGCTCCCATAAGAGAAGGTGTAAAAAAGTGTCCAGCCAATGCCAGTACTCCCACAGAAGGCCACAGAAGATCAACCAAATCAACTAAAGAGCCATCAAAGATTATCCAAAGATCAAGCAAAAATCATTCCAGTATTATCCAACGACCACCCAAAGATCATCAAGAAATTACGTGCATGACAGATGCTTGACTTCAGCTCATACCCCTTCATATATGGACAGTAGCGTGATGTGCACGTGCATCTGTACTGGCAAGGGAGGCCGCCACAACCCACTTGGCGAGCTTGAAAGCTCTTGGGGAAAGCTGCAAGTCGCTAAGCTTGTAATTGAACTTCACGGCAAGCTGGTAATACTCCCTCACAGTCAAATCGTGCATGATGGCCACCAAATGCTTGCTTGTGGAGGGCTTGTAGACGGACGCAGGCAAAAAGTCCGTGTAGTTGGCGAATGCCCGAATGGGTTTCTCCAATAAATTGAGCACCTCGCTAAGTGACGCGTTGGAGATGGTGTTGGAGCGGTCCTCTTCAATGGAACGCAACAAGAGCCCCGAAAGTGTGAGCACGGCGTTGCCGTAGGTCACCGGGTCCAACACGCGGGACTCCGAGTCTCTTTTCAAGGTAGTTCTCCATAGGAGACCGATTTGCGTGTGCAAAAGCTGATCGTAGTGGGCGGCAAGTCGGGCGCTTATGCGGGCCCCGCTTGGAGTCCATAGCTTGGAGTTCCCAGAGAGCCGCAGCAAGCAGTTGTTCAATGGCACGAGGACCTGCGAGTCGAGAATGCGCACGGCCTTTAGTAGCGAGGCCCGGGCCTGGGAAACGGGCGCTTTCTGTAGGGTGCTGGCGGCCACGTGGGCAAGATGGGCCTGCTGGGGATCGTCATACTTTTTCACAGGGCTGGAAGTGGCACTTATGGCGAGGTTGGTAGTATCGTTGAGGCTGTCGTTGAAGGAAACATCTTTAGGGTAGACACGGTTGACCAGAGGGATTGGATTGAGCACCGATTCTTTTGCAAAGGTACCGTTGGCCAAAGGGTCGTTCGGAAAAGCACCATTGGCCGAGGTCTCTATTTTCGGGCCGGAGGAGTTTCCGAAAATGAATTCATCGGACTCGGGTTCGGGAGCCTTCACGTCCACATTTCGCAACGCACTTAAGTCCGACGACAGGCGATAGTTGACTCTTGAAGAGGTGTTCTTGATGACCAACGAGCACTCATCCAAGATGGATGGCCAAAATGAGTGGGAGATGGCCGAGCTCTTCGGGTTGAAGATCTTGTTCCGATACTCACGGGCCTCAGGGTCAGGCGACGACGCGACATAGGCGAGTTCCTGGAAAGCACTCACCTTCAGCAAAGCCGATAGCAAGTCCAACGGGCGCACGTCACGGACCCCAGAGAGCAATGTGATCACGGGGTTCGAGGAAGCCAGCGATATGGGCCTGGCATGATGCAAACACCCGATGGTGGCATAGGTGTTGAAGGCATGGTTGAAGAACTCAAGCACGAAAAACACCACCCACGAGTACCAGGCCATGCGCAAAAGAAAGCCAAAGTCCAAAAACGTCCACAAAGGTGCCGACCTGGTATCCAAGTTGAAGAGAACTAACATGGGCCACAGCATCCTGTACACAGTCAGGTGGAGCAACAGGTACATCACCGGCACAAACAAGAAGGTCGCCACGGTGAAGGTCAACGAGCCCGCAGCAAGTCGTGCCACCGGCGCAAACAAGTACTTGGCCGGTGGGCTGCTAGGCACGCCGTAGGTGAAAGCAAGCCGATTGCGTTGGAAAACCATGTACTGCACATTGTGGAGGGCCCCCACCGCCATGCTGTGGAATAAAAAGTAAACAAACTGGTCGTTGACCAATGGCTTGTGACGGTACTCTTTGGAAAACAAGTAGTACAGCACGTTGGACTGCGGGAGAAACGGCACCATTAGACAGAGAGCCGAGAACGCCGTGGCAACGGCCGACGCCCAAAAGTGCCAGGAAGAGGCGGTTTTTAGAAGATGGCGCCCAAGGCTTTTGGCATCCGAGTACACCACCGTGGAGTTGTGTATACGACTGATTTTGACCACCTGCAACGCCACCGTATAGAGGGGGGCCTCGTACACCAAGGCGAAAGTTTTCAGGGCCCAGGTCTTGTGCCGAGTTAGAAGCACCGAAAAAAGCACGGCCAAGAAAAATGCTATTTTGTTAACATATCTCATGCGCTGAGAGAACACATTCCGGAAATAGTATATGTACGGTTTGACGTGCAAGTCGGGCGGATTCAGGGGGGAAGCCATGGTGGTTAGCATGGAGATGCTGCCAGGAAACGCGCTAGAACCACCCCCGTACACCACACCACCTCCGTACACCATCATCAGCGCCCACGCTGCTGGGAACGCTGTTCACGAACAGACGCCAAGTTTGCTCAATGACGGTGCTTTCGTCAATGGCATTCCACTTCAACTACGTCTTCATTGACATCGGAAGGAAATGTGTCATTTCCAGAATGTCACTCCGGCGAGTATATGCAACCACGCCGATCTCTGTGCCCGCCTCGCCGTCGCCGAACCTCTAATATATACAATTACATGGCCTGATTGACCCTTCCCTGGGCCTCGCGCCTCGTCTTCTCGGCTTCTCCGCTCAACACATCTTTCACCATGTCCAACCCAGGTTGGCCATCAATCTCGCCGAATGCCACATGCTTAATGTGTTGCTCAATTTCAGACGTCTCTTCAAATGTGTTCACTTGATCAAACAACTTGGCCTCCACCTGGCCCTTAGCGTGCTCGAAGTTGGAAATGCGGGTCTCGAACGCTTCATGAATGGCATCATTCAATTCCTCTTCCGTGGTGATAAAGTCACCTGCGGCGTGGTAGAGCTCCAACAACTTGACGGTTTTGGCATTCTTGACACGCAACTCTTGCGTCTTGCGGTTCAACAATCTTTTTGCGTTGACAATGGCCGTTTCCTCCTCGGTCCTTGGCCTCATTATGGGTCCCTCCAAGTAAGAGTCTATGGTGGGCAATGTGAAAGTGCTTTCATTGCTGGCCTCATAGTTTTGATGCACTTCCTTGGACGCGTCCTTTTGTCTTTTGTGGGCCTCCATGGCTTGGAGCTTTTCCAATCTCTTGGCCTCGGTAGTAAAGGCATCTTTTAAATGCGCCACCCGGATTTCTTCCCTTTGCTGCTGCCATAACTCGTGTTTCGACATCTCCGATACGTCTTTCTTGGGCTGCCGTCTTTGCTCCAACTTCTTCAACCTCTCCTCTACGGAAATCACAGGCTTTTCCACGGGTTTTCGGGGGAGGTGAACGCCTCGGATCTTTGGGGTGATCACGCCCTCGGCGTATCCTTGTTCTGTTTTGGCCTTCTGCATCACTTCTTCCTGATTATCGGGCCTTATGGGGTTGTGCCGGAAAATCGGCCGCACTTTGGGTAAGATCCCCGATTTTCCGCCATACTTGATGGTTCTTTTGCCAAGACAAATATCGGATACTCTCATGTTAGCTCTGACAGCGTGGTTCGAGTAGACTGTATCGTGTGATGGCTTGAGGTAAAAAGTTCGCACCTCGAATCGAGCTTCCGAATTGTGCTCCGCACGAACAGACATTTCGCAGCCAGCATCCGACCCCAGAGTCTGCAGAATCCCTGCCAATGCTCAAAAGATAGCATCCCTCTCAATGTATCATTCAAAAGACAGAATTTCTGTCAATCAGTCATTTCAAGTATCAGTTGCTCTGGCAGAATGAATAGGACCCTTCCCCAAGCAAATCAGTTTCAGATCCCCCAAGCAAATCAGTTTCAAATCCCCCAAGCAAATCAGTTTCAGATCCCCCAAGCAAATCAGTTTCAAATCCCCCAAGCAAACCAGTTTCAGATCCCCCAAGCTTCGTACATGGCGACCAGCGCTGCTTTGTTGATCTTCTTGCTGCCGATAGCATTGGAGAAGACATTCAACATGAGAAGCTCTTTCTCAGTGACTGACCCGTCGTGTTCCCGATAAAACTCGATCAATTTGCGGGGAGTCTTGAACTTTTGTTGGATCATAATTGCCTTCTCAAAAGAGATCCCTCGCACCAGCATGAGCATGAGAAGAAACATCTCCTTCACAGTCATCATATTGCTCTTGACTAATGTCGCTTGATACATGTGAAAGGAATGCACGCATTCATAGGTCAACTTGGGGGCAGGTTTCGGATTCGCGAGGTAGGCCTCCTGTTCTAATGGTTCTTCGAAGCTAAGGTTGTGGGGAGCTCTCTCGAATTTGCTTCGGAAGGTACACAAGAGATCCAAATACTCATCCTGTGTGTTGATCGATTTCGGTTTCAATACCATCAAGCGACGGTTCCGAAAGCGTTGAATCATGATGTTTGTCATGGTCACCAACCAGTCAATAGTGTCATCGATCCGTCGAAACCGCTGCACAAAGAAGTTGGATGTGGTGATCACCATAGAAATTGCTGTCTCGATCAGCTTCTTCATATCTATGATGCGTTGTACATCGCCTAAGCCAGCCTCCTCAACAAGATAGTAGACATTTTTGAGCCCGGAACGCTTCAATCTTGCTTTTTGCTCGGCAAAACGTCCATCTCGAATCGAAATGGCCAAGTCGTCAAGCCGCTTACGCTCGCACACGTAGTTGAGCACCACCTCTCTTTTCAGTTGTTTGTTCCTGGCAATCCAAAGCACATCGCCGACGCTAAGCGAACGAACCTCACAATTGACCCCATTGGAAACCACTCGATTGTAGAAAAAGTCTCTTTCACTCTGAGACCGTATTTCTCGGCTATCAATCAAAAGAACAATGTCAAAAGACTCACCAGGCCATATTTCATATGGCGTTCCTGCATACACCCGATTGACCCGGTCGTGCACTGGTTGCTCCATGGCCTGCCCAATATCGGGACGGCTTTCGGGTTCGTGACTACTTTGATACAACTCCTGTACTTCTCTGGAGTTTCCACGACCTTTTTCGGCTTCTCCTGTCCTGCATTCGGTTTCTAAGATTGATTCCGTCGTCGCCAGTGTTCCGGAGGTATGATCTTGGATGGTTCGTAGAGGACTGGAGGTCCGCAAGATGAATAAATTGCCTGATGCATCTGGAGACTGGGCAATTCGAGACGTCTCAGGAGAATAGCGAATTCCGTTATCGAAAGATTGCTCGGGCAAATCCTCCGGAGCATCGGAGTTCGGCCTTTGTATGCCCTCTTGGTCAGCTATTAGCGAGGCCATGGTGCAGCCTGCTTCTGTAAGAATGTAAGCTTTGGGGCGTCCTATACATTCCACTAGCTCGCGGTTCAAGAGCGTTTTCATGCCATCCCAAGCTGAGTAGAAGTCCCTTGCAGCTGGGTTGGCATTGAAGGAATGATCGCAGTACTGGCTTGCAGCAGCGACAATGGCATCTTTCAGGAGACCTGTCAGACCACGATTGGCCAAGAAAAGTGCCACTAAGATGGCCCATGAGCCTGACCGTCGTTTGGGCACCCATTTGTTCACGCGGCGTTTCTTGGACGGGCCTGTATCTAGATCAAGCTCGTCTCTGCGCTTGCCGCCGTGGTCGTTCAACGATATATGGTTTTCGAACGCCGGTGGGATTTCAAGGCCGTTTTCCAAGCAATGTTTTTTCAACCGCGAACAGAGAAGGAGGAAGATCTTGTCGCCAATATATTGGATGCCTTTGATGTGCTGAGGGGTGGTGATGGGATGAGGAAAGTTGCGAAGCTTCTCTATGGCCTTGCTATAAGCGAACACTAGCTTGGATCCTTTCTGGGTGAGCTCGGTGTGGTGATCCTCGAGCCACAGGAGAAAGAGCTTGTTGAGATCCATTCCCCGCCGGATGGTGGAGGTGAGGTGTATTCTTATAATGGGAGCGAGATGCGCGAGTCGCGCCGGTAGCACGCCCGTACACCGGCATGTTTTGCAGCCACCACCGGATCCGAATATATATAGTGGTGGGCCCTCTGGCTCAGTTTTTTTTTTTCTCGCTGCCACCTAGAACAATATTCATACCGAGACAAGAAATCTTCCACGCAATATTATACTCACCAGATGTCCCGGCAAGCTGCATAGTTTTGAAAGCCCCGACTCTTCGAAGGCGCTCATGTCTTCACATGGAGTACCAAATACAGGATGCGAGAGCCAAATTTTTGAAGTTCAGTTTCAAACCTCCAGTTTATCCAGGCGAGTGGCAAGTGCGGTGACTTTGCGGGATTCAGAATGTTTGATTCTTTTGAGTTCGCATAGCCAGAGCGTTTGCATATTCAGTTTCCATGAAAGGTCACTAGTTTCTCGTTTCAGTAACCAAAGATTTTTGTCCCAAAATTTTTTCTCCTCCAGTTTGCCAGAGTTCCACAGCTGAGTCCGTTAGTAAGAGTTGACGTCTTTAGAGTGAACCGGGTACAGACGTCTTTCAGCAATTTAAAGCGGCGAGGTTCTTCATTTTTCAGGCGGCATGTGTGTTTAGGCCCAGCAGAATTGGGATGTTGGGTGGTTATTATTTACACGTTGATATCTATTAGAAACCCTATTGGGTCTTGGATTCGCCTGAAACCTCCTCGAGTGGCACACCCGTGCACCAAGCTTCTTCGTGTGTTTTAGGGCAAAAGTACCCTCAAAGTGGTCTTTTTTGCAGAAAAGACAAATTATGACAAGAGGCTCAAGTGCCAAATAATTCCGGGGTTTGACTAAGCTGGGACAAGTTGCGGGCAGGCTGAACTGAGTTGAAAGCGCGTTTGCCGGGATATAGAGGTTTTGACTACGCTCGAAGCATTCCGGACCGCACGCGTAAGTCACGTGCGAGGATGCCTCTAAGACCCATCGCCATAGGCGCAACATTCCGCCTGCTACAGTCTGTCGTGTATTCACCTAGTCATCTGCTGTTCAAACACATACAAGTCCATATGTCCAAACGTGGCGCAGACCCTGCTCAAGATGTGCAGCCTGCACTCAAGAATGTCAAGCTACATCCTCTTCTTCGAGACATGGCTGCAATTCCACAGGCTAGCAAACCAAATAACCCAGGGAGTCGGTCCGCCTTTGATGCCTCTTCCCTTAATCCTTACATCGACCAGAGCAACATTCTGGTCCAAGAGCATCGGCGCCCCTTGAGAATAAACCAGAAAGGTGTGTACATACAAAAGGCTGACCAGCTTCGCCATAAAGTTGCAGAGCAGCACGCAAACGAGGCAAAAGTTCAGGAAAAGAAGGCTAAAGGAATTTTACCCGAGATAAATACCCAGGAGCAATTATACCAACCGCGAATGCCGCCCTTGATCGAGTGGTGGGACCGGCCGTACTTGGGCACGCGGCTGTACGAAGCATTTGAGCGGGCAGAAAAGCGGAAATTCATATACAACGACGAAGACAGCCCGGTGTCGATATACATCCAGCACCCGGTGCCGATTGCTGCAGCAAATGGCCAGCAGGTTGTTAAGGACAAAATTTACTTGACGAAAAAGGAAATGAAGCGAAAGAGGAAAATCGAACGGCAGGCCAAGCACCAGGACCTCCAGGACCGGATTCGATTGGGTCTCGAGCCGGCTCCCGCACCCAAAGTGAAGCTTCTGAATCTCATGAATGTGCTTACCAACGAGGCCATCAATGACCCCACGGGAATTGAGATGAGGGTCCGCCAGGAAGTTCAAGAACGTTACAACAAGCACATGCTGACAAACAATGCCCGCAAGCTCACCCATGAACAACGTGTTCTGAAGCTTAAGGCCCTGCAAGAAATGGAGCGTGCCAAAGGCCTCTTCACCACGGTCTACAAAGTCTCGGACTTGAGCGACGGACAACACTTCTTTAAGGTGGACATGAACGCCAAGCAACTCGATCTTGTGGGCATCTGCTTGATCAATCCTAGATTCAATCTCGTGATTGTAGAAGGCGGAGCCAAAAGTATAAAATTTTACAAGAAATTGATGACTCAACGAATCAAATGGACCGAATCGTCAGCAAGAAGGAATGACCAGGAAGAGCAAAGGGACCTCAGTGGAAATTCTTGTCATGTACTCTGGGAAGGACAGGTTACAGCTCCCTCCTTCATGAAGTGGTCTCCCATGTATACCCAAGATGATGAGGGTGCTTACAAGGTACTAAGCAAATTTGGCCATGAAAACTACTGGCGTGAAGCGAGCGCAATTCATTAAACAGAAGAGCCAAGAGGAACCACTTCGTTCTATTATTATGGAAACTAAAGACCTTTTTGAGAGCCGAGGAAAGATAAGTATTCTATGCCCAAAGCGAATTCCTCACCATCCTATGAGGAAACTAGCATACTCAGTCAGAGTTGGCAGGAAGCTAAAGCAACATCTGATACACAATCCGGCATACGCTCAACAAGTTAGTTAAAGTTGGCATTATGCATGGAAAGGCAATGCCTGAATCATGGAGGGCTGGAAAAATATACCAGCATTAGGTATAGCGACAAACTGACGTTCACGAGGCTAAAAATGCACCCAATTTATGAAGGTACTTGATAACTGAGCTAAAGTTGTGCTTTAGGTGGTCTGTATTGGAGGGGTACCTGGGATTTAATTACTCTAGACTATTGGAGTGCTTGCTCACCCTGTCCAAAATATTGCGCAAGCTACCCGCAGACTAATATCAAAGCAATTTCGGGCCAGAGAGACAGAATCGTCCTCACCGGCTGATACCTGATTCTGAGCAAGTGTTTGCTATCCGATCGCAATGACCGGTGCATGATGAAATAGAGCCAACCTCAAGAGGCTTTTAGCCGGTGACAAGTACTCTGATGTCGGATGCAACAAATATCCACAAATCAGGGTCTCATTCTTTCACAATGTACGAACTGCGCCATGTTATCATGCGAACTCACTAGACCCAAGGTCCATTTCATGCTGATTCTCTAGGCAATTGTTTCATGTGGCAATCCTGCAGTCCAATTCAATCACCCGGCAAGCCCTCAATCTAGTCCAGATCAAACGCTGGGTCATACCCATATTAGCGAACGAGGTGTGACCTCAGCTGACCACCACTTTGCAAGAGCTAATCGCAGCAGCAAATTCGGGATATTGATCCTTAGGCACCAAGCTCTGCAATGTCTACAACCACCAATGCGTCTCGTGGCTCATCGTCATGGTCCACTTATGAGTATTTCATTTCAACGCCGCAACGCATCGTCTCATTCGGGAAGTTCTGGGGAAGAACGCTCCTCCGCCCAAAGTACCGCCAAGCCCAATCCAGTGCCTTGAGACAAAAAGAAATTCAGTGCCTTAAATCCAGAGCCTTGAAAGAAAAAGAAATTGAGTGCATTGAAACAAGCCCCCTATCTGGAGCCGCATCTCTTACAGCCCGAGGCTGGCTCGCAGTCATTGAGAAATCGGTGACCGGTCTTATGGAAAGCTTGGCCAATGTGAGCGCACCCAGGCGGGCGCTGTGTGCAGGCGCAATCTCCGGCCAAAGCTCCGCGACTTCCAACCTTCTTCCGCCAACTACTCCAATGGCTGCTGCTTATAACATTTTCGGCAGACAAGTGCAACCTCATGTTGTATGTACAATTTCGGGGATTCTAAGGCCTACAGCTCAAAACAGTGTCAAACATAGCACTCACCTTCGCCCCGACTCACGGAGCAGGCACCCCACCTTCCTAGCACTACTAACATCAGCTTGCAATCTTGACCTTAGCGTCAGTGACCGCCGTCGCAGCTTGGCCTAGAGCCAAGAGCGAGGCCAAAGCCGTGGCTGCGCCTGCCGCCACCAAGGATGAGGAGTTTGACTTGGAAAAACTCATTGAGTATGTATCTTTCCGTTTTTACGTGTTGCGTGGGCGTTTGGACCTGGGCAATATGATGACTTTCCTGGTTATTCCAACCCAATTGTGCACGTGGAGTAATTGCTTTAAACGATTGGGAATTCCTTGGCACTTTTACTAACCTCAGAAACTACACCAAAGAAGACTCCAAGTAGACTAGCTGTATAGATAATGTACACTCCGAGCTTCGGCTGTCAATGGAACAAAGGGTGTAGGCGTGTGGAGGAGGAGCAAGCAGCAAAGTATAGAGAAGGCAAGTAGGTCCGGGCCGGGGCTGTTCGGATCGGAGTTGAGCATGGTAAGAAGAGGCCCCTACGCCCGATTGAGCTGGCTGCACTGACCAGAGCCGAACGCGATAACCACTACACGTACAACCGTCTGTGACGAATACTGGAAGCTTACACCACGACTGCCCGAGTCACGTGCACAGTTGCACGTGACCCAGGTCCAGCTCCGCCGCCGCCGCCGCTCAAGGAGATATACCGGATAAGATGGACCGGCCAAGCAACCGGCTACATGATATGCGGGTCGAAGGTATGCAAAAAGGAAGACAGCATATGGGAGACAGCTTGTGGAATACGATGGCCGGATATGCGGATTGTGGAAAAGGTAATAAGGATCTGGTGGCACTGGCAATAGGCCCCGAGAAAAGTCTAAGGCCAGAGAAAAGTCTAAGGCCAGAGAAAAGTCTAAGGCCAGAGAAAAGTCTAAGGCCAGAGAAAAGTCTAAGGCCAGAGTCAAGTCCAATTGGAAGAGCACTCTTTGCCAAATACATTATGCGATTCTAACGCAATAAGCTACGATAAACGTGAACCACGCTAGACAAGCACTATGTATTCAATCTCAGCAGGCCAGTTCCGAAAGTATCAGTCAGAATATTCCTCCTACGTTGATTTTCCTGAGAGGTACTGTTCCTGGATACGATCCATCACATGGCCAGCCGTTGGAAGCTTAGACCTTGCGACTTTGGAATCCATGCTCGGCCCACGAGCGCGGGTGAGTGGGCCGATTTCGCCATCGCGGGTCTAATCTGGGGAAGCGTACCTTCTCACGAGTTTCCCCCGCAACTCAGTACTCCGCCACACAGGCAATCACACAGGCAATCAAACAGGCAATCACACAGGCAATCAAACAGGCAATCAAACAGGCAATCAAACAGGCAATCAAACAGGCAATCACACCGTCCATCACACCGTCCATCACACCGTCCATCACACCGTCCAACGCAACTACCCATCTACCACCACTCCAGCCACGTGATGCTTCCGCCTCTCCTCACCACCAAGCAAACGTTCGATCTTGTGGCCGGCAACGAGGTGCCAGACCTCCGAAACCTCAAGTATTCCTCCGAGACCGATCTCCTCAACTGCCCCATATGCCAGCAGCCGTACCTCCAGCCCATGACCACGGTGTGTGGCCACACCTTCTGCCAGAGCTGCATAACGCAATGCCTAAGTCTGGGAGACTGCAAGACCGAAGGCTTCTGTCCGTTGGACCGCACGCCTCTCAACCGCGCCAATGCGCACGACTTGTTTCCCACGCCCTTTGTCATTACCAACATGGTGGACGATCTCCGAGTGTACTGCTTGAACCAGGACCGCGGCTGCGACTGGCTGGGCCGGCGCTGGGAGGCAGCCACCCATGTTCTCGCCGAGTGTGGCTACACGGGCGTTACATGTGGGCTTCCGCTTTCCAGTAAGAAGGGGGTAGGGAGTGACGGAGGGGACAAGGTAGGGGAAGAGGCGGGGGAGGAGGAGAAGGAGAAGGAGAAGAAAAGAGAGGAAAAAAAGACGGAAATAGAAACGGAAAAACCTGGAATAGAACCTGGGAAACAACCCGAGAAAGAACCTGGGAAACAACCCGAGAAAGAACCCGAGAAAGAAACCGAGCAAGAGCGCAGTCGGAAAGCAGAAGAACCTCATCGGGTCTGCAATCTACTCACCGAACGCCGCTTTCTCATGGATGCCCAAAGCTGTGTCCATCAACCTTTCCAATGCTCCTTCTGCAGTGCGCCCATCTGTACAGTCACCCAAGACATCCATCTAGCTGCCGAGTGTGGCCAGAACTACGTCACGTGCCTGCTCTGCCAGAATGACGCCATCCCCAAGAAGGCATTGCAAAAACACGAGGCCAATTGCAGGAGATCTGGCAAGTTCCCGTGTCCTGCACATGAAATTGGGTGCCGGTGGGTCGGCACCAACGTGCCGGCCTACGAGGTCCACTGCAAAGAAGGCAACTGTGCCTTAAATATGCTACATCCATACATCAAGCGCCTCGAGGCAGACATATCCGACTTGAAGTCGGAAAACTCGCTCCTTCAAAAACAAATCCGCCAGATCTTGGGCAACATTGCGCTGGGAAAGATCGCCAACTTGGGCTACTCGGAGCCCGTGGAGGAAATCGGCCTCAACTCCGACGTGAAAGGCCAGATCAGACACTTGGCCTACGAAATGGACTTGTGCAAGAGTGTGCTAGACGAAAAGATCGCCCCGTTCATCGAGCGCGAATCCCGCAAGTCGTCTGAGAAAGAGGGCGTGCTCAACGGGCTTGTGAATGATAATTTCATGATGCGAGACGAGCTCAACTTGCAGAGAAGACTCGTGGCTAATCTTCGCAAGCAGTTGCAGTACCTCTCCTTCAAGAACCGTGGTCTGTTTGTTCTATCCTCTGTGTCGACCCTCGACCCTGATGGGCCCGACCTGGTGACCCCGTCTAGTTCGGAGGAGCGCTTGAATTTAAAGTTGTGATGCTAGTGACAGAAAGATTTATTTATCATGTGCATAGTTAAAGCCGGCACCTTGTCCAAAGTTCAAGCCGGCACCTTGTCAAAAGTTCAAGCCGGCACCTTGTCCAAAGTTCAAACTGGCACCTTGTACAAACGGTCAACCCGACAGGTTGGTTTCAAGTGTCGCCAGTAGGTAGTCCCACCTGTTGAACTCCGAAAGTCAACACTAGTCCACTCGGCCTGGAATCAGCATCACCAGTAGCTTGGCAAGTCGGCCCAATTGTTTGTTTTTCTTCGTTCCCAGTAACTCGATGCTCCTGTTTTATAGACCCACTCACCGGTCTCGGGATGCTCGGGGTCTCCGCCAACCTGCTCAAAGAAAAAAGGCGTATGCGATGCATTGGCGGCCCGCCGTTCCCTCTGGCCCTGCTCTAATTTCTGCTTAAGAGTTTCTGCTTCCTCAATATTGCCCCTGGAGTAAGCATGGATATCGGGCCTCAACCGAGAGTCGTTAGGTGGTAGGTGGTTTTCTTCAATGGAGGTGATTTTGCCGAGACTGCCGGCGAATTCTGTGAACCCGAACTTCTTTTCGTATCCATCCAACAATTTGCCTGCGGTCCAGATGGTCTTCTCTGTGGTGTGGGTTTTCAACGTCATGCTCTCAGTCCAAGTACCCGAGACCGTGTAAGGCAATTGCTTCTTCTGAGAGTCATATGCCTTGATTACCAAGTCTTCTGACCTTCCACTAAACATGCCCCCTTTAGCGAATTCCACCACTGCTTTTTGGCCAGAGCTAGACTTGACTGTAAAGCTGCCACTGGGCTCGGTATACTTCTCCCCGGCAATGATGTTTTTGAGCACACACGTCGGCTGCGACCACGTAAAAACCTCTCCGGTCTTGCGAATAGTCAACTTTACCGCTCCATTTGTGTATATTTCAGAGGTTTTCCCCCAAAACTTTTGCGTTGGGACAGGACTGAAAGCCAAGGTCCAGTCATTTGTCTCCACAAAAAGAGCAAACACAAGGGGCTTGTGGGATATTTTCTCGCACACCATGCGGAGCCCTTTGTCTTCTCTCACCAACTCAAAAGTCTCACCCAATAACGGGTTGAAAGGTTTTCTGCAGCTTCTTACCTTAGCTCTTAAAGGCGAGAGGTAGGTAACAGAGAACGAAGCGATTCTCAAGAGCAATTCGCCCGACTCTTCGGGATATGCGCCTTGCAAGGCATTGTCAATGAGATTGGAGTATTCCACCATTTCAGAGTATCTTTGCAAAATGCTAATGGGCTCATTCATGTCCACCGGCATTGACAAGGATGATAAATCCTTCCCGACGTTCTTACGCACAAAAGAAAGAAGACTGGGGGGCTCGTGGTCAAATGGATCAATATCACATTGGCGGTTGATGGGGTCAAGTGGCAATGGATACAAATCCGGAGCAGTACCCGAATCATCGGCAACGGAGGGTATAGCCAGTTCAGGGTTAGGATTAGAAAGCTCTTCCGTTTCCAGTTCCGAGTCAGAGGATGACTCCTTAAGCGAGTCTCCGCTGTCGTTGCTCGACTCATCGTCAGATTGAGCCTTGTCGACGGTCTTCCCACTCATCAAAACAACCCCAGTGTTGGAAGCCATGTTTTCACTGGCATCGTAGAACTCAGCACTGGACGCAATTGAGTTTGTGTCAGTGGCCAGCAGTTTAGTCATCAACTCAAAGACGTTTCCTTGTAAAGCCTTCAATTCCTGTACAATAGTCTCGGAAGAGGCCAGGTCAACGGACGCGGCGATGGTTCCCAATTTCAGGTGGATGTACTCCAAATCCGCCTCACGGGAGCCGCCAGTGTTTTGAGCGGTATCATCCAGCACCTGCAGCTTCTTTTTCTTGACGACATTGAAGGCATTGATCCAAGCATCGAAATCCTCCTTATTTAAGGCCTTGAGGTCCCAAACCTCCATGCCCGAATCCACGAAAATCTCCGCGGTCTTGGAGTTTGCACTGACAATGGAATCAATGATGGGCATTTGCCCGCGCAACTTGTTGTTGTCGATCTTGAAGTAGGAGAGAGTGCCGTATTTGAAGTTGAGGATGAAAAAGCGCTTAGTGAAGCCCTGGAGCTTTTTGCGCCGGCGCTTCAAAAGAACGCCCTGCATCAATTCACCATCTTTGGGCCTCAAGATGTTCTCAGTGGGATGGTCAGGAATGGACTTCCATTCAGCCGCCGCATTCGAATGCACCAACTCACGGTAGTTGCCATCGGACACGATCTTGGCGCTGAAGAGCACCTTCTTCCCGGTGGTTTTGGAGAAGGAGTTGTCAAAGATAAAGGCAAAGACTCCACCTTTCTTGACTTCAAAAGTTCCCTTGACCAATTCACCCGCAATGAGCTTGTCGTACTTCTTAAGAAGCGCCAAGTCGGGTTTGTTGATGTTCTCCAAGAAAACAGAAGACCGCGACTTGGTCTTGTAGGCAGCCAGCTCCGTGATTTTGTTGACGGAAGCCACGGACGACGACCTGACGCGGGCGGTGGGAGGAGCCAAGTCCTTATCTTTCTGAGTACCCAAGAAATTGGCCGAGTCAGCGGTGGACGACGAGGGGATGTCGTCGAACACATCCTCCTCTGATTCCACGGGGATATCGTTGCGGCGGTAGAAGGAGAAGTTGATGGATTTCTTGAGTGGTTTGACCTGCCACTTTATGGAGCAGTTGTCAGGGGCATTGACCCACTTGACCAAGAAGTCCTTGGCGTGCACTTCGATGGTTTCCATGGCGCAAGGGGCCTGTGGGAGCTAAGAAGAGGGCGCGAATAGAAGCAGGAATAGAAGGCACGAGGGCACCAATATCAGCACGAACAAAGGGCACGATGGTAACACTTAAGAAGGCCCGGTGGTAACAGTTGAGCAGGCACGGGGAGAAGCGGCTGTCAGGTGCGTGTGGCTTCGCGCACATGTATATGCTCGGCCATGATACGTTTAGCCATGTATGTTCGGCGGTATATGCAGTGCGCCGCAATAAGTGGAGCCGAGCCCCCCCACGGTGGCGGCCTCTCCCGGCCAGTGAAAGCTTAGCGGGTTATTCACGTTGTGTGCAAGAGAATAATTAAGCTTCATGTGAAGCTCCTGCCGAGAAGCGGCGCGAGAAGCTCGAGGTCTCGACCTCGGCAGTGTAAGAGAGTCTCCGTGCGCAAGCGGGGAGCGGAGTGATTTTGCTCGGCCCAGAGTCAAGGACTGCATGTGCGGGAAGTTCGGGCCCCTTGGAAGCGGCGCCTGTGACTGGGTGCTGGTTTTGGGAGTCAATGTGTTAGCCTCTGTACGCAATGCAGGTAACTTGGTGGGCAACTCTCAAAACAAGCGGAGGCTCTCAGGTGCAATGGAAAACCCTTTGTCAATGATGCGTCAAGGAACGTGGGTGAGAAGTATCCCGCAGTTCGCCATTTATCTGTAGACCATTTCGGGAACCCGCCTCAGTAAGAGGCCACAGCTCAACCTTGTGACTACTTGTCAGGGAAGAATGTGCCTTCGATTGGGCATGGCAGGTATTTGTTGAGCGCCAAGCTCATCAGCACATAAACTAGACCGTGAATGGCTTAAATATTCCAAGAAAGGGTGGGACTCTGCGGGGTAATTCCTTCGAAACTGGTGCTGTAAAAAGGCCCGTCCAAGTTAGTTAGCGGCTGGTTTGCAAGGCATCACTGATAGAGCGCCGTGTTGAACTGCCTTGTTAAACAATTTAGAAAACAGCCTCCACAAACGCAGAACCTCTGGCTTGATAGACATTTGCCGTACATTGAGTGGAGTTGTCTGGTTGATGCCTTGCCGGTTTGAAAGTAGTATAAATGATGAAAAGACCGGAGTCAGGAATCATTTGTTATAGGGCAATTGACGTTGTAATGTAATGGCGCCAGGGAATTCGAGCAAATAATTAGACTCACGAGGATAACCTGCAGAAGCTCGACATTATAGGCGCCTTTGCAGAACCCGGGGTCACTTAAATCATCCTGGTTTCCAGAGAGACAAGCATAGCAGAGACGAGGGCTTTGCTGAACGCTAATGTTTTTGAGCAGCACTCACGGGGAGAATGAGCATTTTGCAAACCAATAGACACAAGGGAATGCAGCGGAAAAAAGCACGTGAAAAGTGTCCAAGAGAGTCACGCCTTTGATGGGTTTCTGAGTCTCGTCGAGGGCCGAGTCGGGCGCAATGCCTCCATAGCAAATGAAGTCGAACTGAGTTCTCGTCTAGGTGGTCTTGGTGCCCGCTCAAACCTCTATCCATGAAAATGATGTCCTTTAGGGGCCTTCTTGCTGGAAGGGTTTCAAATAGAAGCGGTCCTTTGCCACTCAAATACACCTCTCGCGAGACACCGGCGTCCCCGGTCAGGAGCACGTCGGGGGCAGTGCGGAGCAGGTATAAACCAAGTCGCTGCATCTATATCGGGGTCAGGTGCTTGAGCATCGACAAGGCCTCAACACCCAAGTTTTTGCTTCCCCACAACTAAGCGGCACTCTGGAGCTGTAGCGCAGCCGGGGTGGTCAATGCAGGCATGCGCTTAACTAACGGCACATGGCGCGTCAATTTTGCACCCACCGGTCGTGCGCTGCACCTATAAAGTTGGAAAATCGACTCTTTAGAGTATAGAAGCGGTCGAGATAAAGGAGAGGCAAGTGTCCAAAACTGATTCAACACTAAAGTCATAAAGTGAAGTTCAAGACATGAAAGTGGATTAAGAAAACTTTAGCCACAGGGACATAAAATTGATGTGATCCAGTTGAGACACGGAAGGTGAAAGTGGTAATTAGAGATGGAAGCGTCAATTCCATTGCGCTAGCCAGTGTAAGTGACCAAAAAATCACAAAATTGACACAAAACGTGCTTTTTTGTAAGGCCGATGTGGTACTTTTTATCTGTATTCGATTTTCTTCGTTCTTGGGAACTTCAGATGAAGCAGAATCTTTCATTTTATATTCCCCATTACTTCTTTACCCGATTCAAAGTCTTAGTTCTGGTCACACAACAGGGACTACAGGGCAAATTTCAATCAGCCCTTCCATGCTGTGGAGGCGGATATAATTGCTGAGGCGGCGATTATTGTTCATTTTCAGGGATTCAGGAGGTGTCCAAAGAAGGATATTTGAAGCTCTCGACCAAGAGCAAGTGCATGTAGAAGCCGCTTTGGTCGGTGGTCTCATTTGGGCTGGCCAAGAGGGGGTTGGGAGGTAGCTGTTGACCGCCGGCCCGATGACAGCATTCTACCAGTAAAGCTCGTAGTTGGGTCCAAGAAATTTAGCACCAATGAACCTCGCCGTTCGAATTGAAACACGACGAAGAAAAACTGAGTGAAGAAGCGCTTGCGCACGCAAATGGCCAGCATTTCTCTGGAGCCTGAGATGGAAATGATCGATATGTGACAATGGTGGGTATTTCGGGGACGGGCGAATGATAATGCCGGAGAAGCGCTTTACCAAGTCTTCCCGAAGAGGCTTGAGAATGAGTAGCGTCGTTTAACGACGCTTGAGACGGAGCCTTCCAGCGAAAGCTCGATCACGTACCTGCTAGAGCCTAAGCTGATCATATTCTCGGTGGTGACAACGTTGATCGGGAGCAGGTGGTTCTGGAGCAACATTTTGATTCTCTGAGAGAGGCATAAAGTGTCGCTGGCCAACGAGTGAAAGGCAGACATCCCCAATCCGTCCTGTAGTTAAGACTTCTTGGGCCCGCAGTTGTCATAAAACAGTAGTTTACTACACCTCTAAGAAGCTATATCTTGTGATGGGCTGTATTGGGATAGTCTTGGGCGGTTTCGGGAAAAACGCAGATTTCAAACGCATTACCCCAAAATACGGATGTTCGAACCAATGGAATGATAGGGTGACAAAAATAAAGTCGGTGAACATCCATGGTTGGTGCTTCTTTCAGGGTTTGATTCAACAAGTCTCGAACCAGATAAATCTAAACACGTTGTATTGTTTAATACTTTCACTAGAAACAATTTCTGCCTCCTTCACTTAAGAATTAAAAATTGCTAAATAGCACTTGTTGGACTTATCCGATTCTTGTTGGAATCTTTTGACGTTTAAAGGTCATTTGTCTATGTGTTTCTACGTCGCTCGAAGCCTATTCTTTCCGTCGTACTTTCCTACCATACTTTTTTCACCATACATTATCTCACTAGATCTTGCTTTCTGCCAAATCTTTCTACTCTAAATTTTTGCCCTATTTTTATCGCACTTCGCAAGAGCTTTAACCACTTCGTGCATCCCGGCTCTTACACACTAACATGTACTCAAGCCTTTTCAGTCATTGCCAAGCGATGCATCAGCCTGAGTTGTAAGTTCCCCACATTCTCCTTTGTTGAGACCACCTCGGCCACTCGGGCTCTTCCTTTGGAACATGCTTCGCTTCATGCTTTGGCTCATCTCTTGATTGTGCTGGAATGTCTCTCCTAGGTTCTGTTGCGAGTGGATTTTTGCACAATCTGCACCGATGGTGTTTTTCGTGCCAGGTGAGTTGTCATCCGGCGCGATAGGGCACGGTGGGATTCGGCTTTCGACATACATGTTTTCCCTAAAGAGCAAAGCACTTTGCGCAAATTAGAAATATATCATGGGATTCGCGGAAGTATGTGGTCAGGATTTATGCCATACCCACGGGTCGCGCTAATCATGGGTGCAAATTTGGGTGCGAAGTGCGGCCAAATGCGGATTCGCCCGAGGCTCTGCCAAGACGACCCTTTTATCGCATTAAAGTTTCTAGGAGAAGGCCGGTGGCTGCCCAACGAGACGTTAACAAAATTTAGCCCTTTAGGGTTTCTCTCGCAATCAAACTCCAACAGTCGAGGCACAAAAACGTTTGGTGTATAGCCCAAAAGATTCTGCTTGATCCAGGAATTATAAACTGGTCATGCTTTTCTAAGAACCAAACCGCTTTATGATGATAACAATTTAAATTACATAATAATACTAACCCGTTCCTATTTACCAACAGCGGAGGTTAAGGTTCTAAAGCGTCAAGGTTTAAACAAGGGTCCCTGCTCACACAATGATATTTGGGGCATGATAACCGGGGCACGATAAATGGGGCCGCTTAGAAAATGTGCAGGAAAATGGGACAAAATTTCTGAAAACACACTTAGAAGTAAAGAATACTCCCAATTTGAGATTTGAAAGTTTGTGTTGGATTGGTAACGTCTAGTGCTTGGAAGGGATTTATGTGTTGATAATCCCTAGAACAAGGGGATCGCCTACACTTGCATAAGGAATAACCAAGGTCGTGTCACAGCTAATGCAACTTATGTCGTCAAGTGGTCTCAATCGGGCTTTATGATGGACACCAACGAAAGCTGGTCACCGCCGCATCACCGTAGCTGCCACCCTCCGAGCCCGAAAGGTATGCAAGTTTAAGACATCCGAGGCGGGTTCTAGCTTGCATCCAAGACATTCACGACGTTGCATTCGAAACTGGTGCCCACTCCTAAGCCTCGAAGGTAGACTGCCGAAATTCGACACGCCTTTCTTCATGCAGCGTACCGAAGCTTCCGCCATGTGACCGCATATTGCAGGTTGATCGTATCCGGCATTCATAAACTTGATATTTATGTTATTTCTCAAGTATAGTATTTAGATTCTATTGAATGGAACCGTTTGGAAAAGATTTGTCGGAAAGACAACTCGAAGAAGATGACTGAGTACACCTTAGAGGAGTAACACTCAACTCTACATGAGGACATAAGGAACCTGACTCTGAATGAAGAAACACTCAGGGTAAGAGAACACAATGCACACGGAACACCAAGAGATGCGCGTGGTCTCAAGATTCAAGACCTTCAGGATATACAAGATAAAGAAAGGGAATAGAAGTTGAAAACTCCCTGGAAGAAAGAACTTGAGGACAAGTATCAATCTCAGAAACGACCAAAGTCTAGAAATTAGCCAACCTACTAGAAGAAATTTAGCATTCCCTATTTGCTGAAGCATAGATGTTAGCTTCACACAGATTCAAATCAAAATCAATACAATCAAAGAATTGTTTTGGGTCCAAAGTAAGAGGAGTAGAAGAATTTGGTTGTGACCGTCTATAATAAAGATCCGTCGCCATATGGAAGAGAGACTGCTAGGACTTGAATCCGAAATCCGATATCCGTTCCTATCTCGCCATGAACAAGCTCTTGGAATTGTTCGAAAAGGAATTCCTGTGCATTTAGCCCCAAGGCCTTGGAGGTGGGCTGTAGGGCCCGATAAATCGGGAAGACAACAGTGCCATTCCGCCTCGCAATAGAAGTTTGTGTCATATCCTGTAAAGTGAGGAATTTCCCTCTTCTAGCACGTTCAATCATTCAGTTTTGTTGGTACGGTATTCGGCTGTGCTTACAGTTGGGATGTGCACAGATACATCTTGTCCAATATTGACTTGAAACCATCAGACTGGATGTGCTTCTTTTTCGCTCAAGCCCGCAGTCTATATGTGAACACGTTCAGGAACGCTCAGTGCCTGGCGATGCCTGAGCCTAAACCACAGCCATGTTAACTTTCAGACTTATTTCTAGCTAAGTATAGACTCCTGAATCTCGTGGAGGAACTCCTATCGGTTGGACTGGGGCGGGGGCCTCCCGTTATGTAGTTCCCTATACGATCCTTTCGTATAGGACTCACATGGTGTATCACCTCCCGAGACCTTCCCGATCTGGTTATGTCTCTTCTCTCGTATCAGGGACTTTCCCGATCTGGTTTTCGCGCGTCGGCCTCTATCCGTATGCGGTATGTGGACTGCGTAGTCCACTATAACATGCATGCCGAGGAGCCATCACGTGTTAACAAGCCAGGAATTAACGCCAGATTTTGCAAGCGTGCCAGAGTGTCACTTTGACGCTGGGGCAGCCGGAGGCTTTTCCCATAATTTCTCAACCTGTTTTAAGGATGCAACTCGGGGGATTGGATTCATGCAAGCCAAATTAGTTCCAAATCCACCACAGCTTGGAATATTAATGTACGTGAAGCATTATGGTTAGACCGATTTAAATATTCATATGGTGCAAAGTTGAAACCTGTTGTGGAATATGGTATGTAATGTGGCGTGGTATGTGGTGTGGTATATGGTGTGGTATAGTCTAGTGCGTCTACTAAAAGTGTCTAGTGTCTAGTGTATAGGCGTGAGGGTGTAACCAACTAACTGTATGGGACGGCCGCGCAGGCGGAATTCGCAATTGCAATAGAGGATCCACACTATCGGGGACATTATACAGGACCTCGCCGTGTCGCAGAGTATGCGCACCAGTTCTTCCGTTCCCTTTTCTACCAAATGTCTGCTGGCGAGAGGACCTCCCTCATCCATCCCTCCGCTCTTCAAGACCTGTCTACAGGCACGCCCGGGCTCGTGGCAGGAGAAATTGCGGCTCGCGAGGCGGAGGACAGCCCCGATGCTAGTCCTGCAAAAGATGGCGCCAGCCACAGTCAACCGCCCGAGGTGAAGCTCCCCAAAAATCAGTTTCGGATGCTTATTGCAAGCTTGTTTTTGGCCAGCTTCTTGGCTGCTTTGGACACTACCGTGGTCACCACGTTGTTATCGGTGATTGCTTCTGATTTGAATGCCGTGGAGAACATTAGTTGGATAGCGGTCGCCTACCTTTTATCGTGCTCGGCTTTGCAACCTATTTTCGGCAAGTTGTCAGATATTTTTGGCCGCAAGAGCTTGCTCTTGATCTGCAGCCTTCTCTTTGCATTTGGCTGCTGCATCTGCGTGACCGACTCGTTGATTGTGTTGGTGATAGGTCGCTTTATCACAGGACTCGGTGGCTCGGGCTTCACCACCTTAGGGACCATCACCATGTCGGACATTATTCCGCTTCGGGAAAGAGGCTTGTATCAAGGTCTCGCAAACATATGTTTTGGTCTTGGCGCGGCCTCGGGCGGATTGTTGGGAGGCCTTGTATCCGACTGGCTCGGCTGGAAATACGTGTTCATTCTCCAGGTCCCGCTCGCCATGCTTGTGGCGTTTGCCATTTACTCGTTTCTTAACTTGCCTCCTGGCTCTCCCGGTTTGGGTGCTGCTGGCTCTGAATTCTCCGACAAGGTCAGAAGAGTGGATTTCTTGGGCGCATTTCTTTTGGTTTCGGCGCTCATGGTGATACTTCTCACCGCTTCTTTGGGCGGTACTCATATTATGTACTCGTCGAAATTATTTTTCGCTTTGGTGGCATCGGCTCTCTTCTTATTATGTGCTTTTGTCTACACTGAATGCTGCGTGTCCCTGGAACCAATCATTCCCATCAACGTGATTACTGACCGCACGGTACTCTCGGCCTCCTTGGCGAATTGGTTCTATACTATGGGGGTCTTTTCCTACCTATTCTTCATTCCGCTATTCTTCCAGGCTGGTATGGGACTCACGGCTACGGCCAGTGGCGAGCGCATGGTTGCCAATTTCGTCGCCGTGTCATTTGGCTCCGTGGGTGCTGGGATGTACATGAGGAAAACTGGCAAGTACTATAAGTTGACTGTTGTGGTTGGATTCGTGTGCTTGCTTGGCATGTGGCGAATGTTGAATCTCCGCAGAGACTCGTCGCTCATCACCCAATTCACCATCACGCTATTACCTGGCTTGGCTTACTCGTGCGTGTTAACGGTAACGTTGTTGGCATTGATTGCTGCTGTTCCAGCAAAGTACCAGGCATGCACCACCTCAATCCAGTACACGTTCCGGTCCACAGGGTCAACCTTGGGAGTTTCTATTGCTAGTGCCATTTTCCAGGCGGTGGTCAGACGTCTGGTGACAGACAATGTCAACGCAGTTGTGAAAGATCCTGAGCTTGCGGCAAAGATTATATCTCGTGCGCTTGAAAACACAAACTACTCGAAAGAAGCTCCTGCTTTTGTGCGTGAAGCTTTGAAGAATGCCTATGCCTCGGGGTGCCATAGCACGTTTGTCTTCAGCTCGGCAACCATTTTGGCGGGATACGTGGCGTCTTTGTACATGAGGGAGCACAAACTTCACAGCTCCATCAATAGAGACGAGTGAGTAACCAATCTGTGGTATGCACAAATTAAATTGGAGAATGCCAGGATCATGCAATAGAGTGCCTATAGAGAACCATTAGTAATGACTTCTAATAATTTGGGATGACATGATATCGTCCATGCCCAACCTCTAATCTACATTGGACACAATGAAGTTATGGTTGACTCCTCCAGATATATGGAGAGCGGGCTCGGGAGCGGTACCCGATAACTGCGAGTCGAGTGTGTAAAGATGCTGGTGGTGGTTTGCATTTTTGAGATTTGACGACTCGCCGGAAGAGGTAGCATTCAATGCAAGCTTGCTAACTTCAACGCATGAACCAGTGGACTTATCAAGGCTCAGGAAAAAGCCAAGACGAGGCGAGAGGTGCCGAAGCCCTACCCTATTCAGCGGCGACTGTCTTCCTGTGGTGGTGGAGGAGCTCAAGTAAGGCGAAAGAAGAGGCGACAAAACGTCGTCGTTCTTGATTGCACCTTCAAACGCCCCATCAATGACCTCTTCAATAAGCTCGTTCTCAGATGTGATGTCGATGTTAATTAAGAGCACCGACGTCAATATAGAGGCAACCCCAAAAGCATAAACAAAGAAACCCGAGTTTTTGGAGGTATCTGAGTCCGCGGATAGCCGGAGAATGAGAAAGTCCACGAATATGGTGATGGGTATTGATGAAGTGAGTGCAAGAGAAGTCACCAAAGGACTGGTCAAGAGCATGGCTATGATAGTGACATAGTCAGATATCACCGAAAAGACCGAGTTAGTGAGCACCATAGCGGAAATGGCTCTGGAAGGGGGAAGAGAGAATCTCTCGATGTCCAACAAGTGTACAGTGAACAATAAAGGCACGCCCATGAGAAAGGTGAAGATTCCCACCCAACCAAACAATTCACGTTCGTTGGTGGTGCGATCACCAGTGCCACATCTTAACTTCATCACCAAGAGGTACAACGCGTAGCAGAATGCACCAGCCAACGCAAAGGTGTTACCAAGGGCGGGGTTCTTCGGCATGAATTTGTTGGAGTCGTCGGAGGCTGAGCTTCTCTCACCCACATTGATCAAAACCACGCCAACCAAACTGGACATCACGCACACGACCTTTTTCGAGGTCAAACGATCTATTTTTAGCATGGCACCTAGAAGAAGGGTAAAGAAGGTGGTGGTAGAGCCCAAAATAGTTTGATTAGATGCAGACGTGTACCTGAGTGCCAGCATACCCATTAAGTTGTAGACGTAGTAGATGATGGAGATTTGGAAGGCCAACACGAGCACCTCCAGGCGGTCCAATGGCGCCGGAGCTGAGCGCGGAGCTTCCGAGTAGTCTGGATTTTGGGAATCAGTTCCAACCCCCTCGAGATCCAAATCCGATGAGGATAGAAGGGGGCTGTCGGAGAAGGCATCTTTGACGGGTCTGGACCAAAGGCGGGAGACAAAACGGGCCAAATTAGGAATCCAATTCAACATAAAACATGAGCCAGTCAAGGTGGCCATGAAAAAAGGCTTCTGAAACTGGTCGCCCTTGAGCACCGAGTTGACAAGCTCAAGGCCCAACATCCATGTGGCGATAGCCACCACCAACAAAAAGGCGCCGAGCTTGAAATTGTGCCTCTCCTGCTCGTTAATCACGTCAACAGCTTGAGCAGCGTTCGAAACGACTTGATGGTCGAGATCTTGCGCCTTGATGCGAGGGGAGGAAACCATCAGGGGGGCCCGAGCAAGGCCCGCCACGCGACGGGACGTGAGTGCGGCGGAGGCAGACGATGGGGGAGCGGTCATGGATTGTGGTGCCGGGCCTGAACGAAGGCTGGTTGTTTCTGGTCAGAATATGGGTAGCCAAGAGATGTGAGGTGTAGCCAGAGCAGATCGCCAGAGAGTGGGTGCGCTCCCACCTGCAGGAGAGATAAGGTAATGTGGGCCAATATGCAGGCACCAGAGAAGTTGCGCGCAATAATCGCGCCCATCAAGCACCGAGCGGCGCGCGCCGGTGGTTCGAGAGGGTTGACTCCCTGCTTCTTCTTCATTGGGCCAAAAGAGAAAGTGAATCTCAAGTGGTATATTCGAACGTTCCGCTCTATTTCTGTGGGTGTGAAAATCCGGGAGCAGCTCCTACTGAAGCCGGCCTTTGTCAACTCCTTTAGTGTCTGGTGCCATGGGAAGGATGTAGTCGTCGATGCTCTCTAACCAAGGGAGATGTTCCAGATTGTGCAAGCTCTAGCCAAGGTCACTCACAGTGTATGTAATTTTTCGCGAGATTCGGTCCAGATCGGGCTAATCTTGCTGAAGGGCCCGCGAGGCGGCCTTGAGGCTCATCCGACAGGGTGCACGCGACTGCTACAAACGTGATCCTCGGTATCATGTTTTGCATGGCATGTAAATTTGGCACCTATGGGCAGCGCCCTACCGAAGGTGGGTCTGGCACTACGACTGACGTTGTTCGCTTTACTGTTTGAAGCCACTGACTAACGTGTTCCATGCTTCATACGCCTTGTTCATATGGTCCTTTTCTATTGCCGGTCCAACATCCAAATTGGACGGTGGTGGAAATGTCAACCTGACCACTGCTCGGTGATCCTGAACCACTAAGCTCCCCCTTATTGCGTAACTTGTACCTGTCATACTTCACGAAACAACCATGGAAATTAGAGGAGTACTGACAGTTCGTGTGTAATGAAGGATCATAACACCATCCACCAAAGGTGAGGGGGATACCATGTACTTTCACCTTAGGTATATTAATTATTAAAAAATCTCGAAAATATCATTCAATTGTACTATTTATCTGAAGTTTTATAAAATTCATTGATACTCTGTTATAATATCTTTTATAAATTCCAACTACAAGGTTGGATTTCCACCACCCTGGCGTATGAGATGGATATATTAGTTAACAATATCTACTAGACTACTTTTACTACATTCAACATAACAAAACCAGTTGAAAAGCATTATAACTCTTTTGATTTGAATGATTGGTAAAGTCAAGTTTTGTTAGACGCCCCATGGGTAATGTGCTACCCATAGGTGCTCCAACTGCGATACACGGCAGTCCCACCACCGTAAGTGCACTCACACCCGAGACCATCGAATGATGTTTGCAGTTGTCAGGAGTAGACCGGCACGGTGAGCTTCGACGTTGGAGGGTCTCAAACTTGCCATTGGGACCTGCAATCATGGGTCGTCTAGCACAATACACTTGCTCAGAACCTGAGAGTCCATCTGAACAGTAGTATGAGCAAGTGGGCCTTCCCCACATTTGCTGAATTTCCATGAGCTCGGACTCTGCAACCCTTCTTCCGAGGTCTAGACCTATATGCGCTTACCCATCGATAACGGCATATCCGCTCAACCACTCGACATGACTAGCCCAATCAAGCCTATTGCCCCAATAAAGGCCCGAATAACGGGGCTCAGTCGCGGCCGATGCTTCTATAAAACTCGGATGTTAACCTCTTGTTTTACGAATCACCGAATATGTCTTTTCTCTCAGTCCTTACGCCCTGCAGAACCTGATATATAGGTATATTTTTTTCTTTTTTGATGGGGGTTCTTTATTTGAACAAAATGAGGCGCGGACGGCCGTTGGGAAAAATCAGACTATCCAACAGCCACTCTGGAGATAAGATAAAAAGGGCGGCAAGGCTATTTCTGTGGTTGTTTCGCCTTTTAGGGCACATTGCACCCATTTTTTGCACCCGTGCGTGGCGCGTTTTCCACATTTAGACAGAACATACATATCTCCGTCAGAACTTCGCTGAGCGAGAGACGTATATAATTCACCTGACCAAATCGAACAAACGCAAACTATAAACACTCTTGTATTCTTTTGTTGACGAATTTCGTCTTTTTCGTAAATTTGGTGGTCCCAATGATGTCTTTTTCCTAGCTATGTACCAATAACAACGCTGTTAGCCTCACCGCTAGCAGCGCGCTGCACACGGGCGGTAGGGGACTAACTATACCCGTTTTACCATCACCTAAGTCTCCAAACTGTACAGGATAGCTTCCTGTCATACCTCATGGCCGAAAGACTTTGTTTCACTGTTCAAAATTCCACACTTGAAAGACCAGGCTGGAAATTAACCGTGTTTTTCACCCTTTTAATTGCCCAGCACTTCTTCAAAGATCAGGCTTGTCCGCAGTGTGGCAGGTACCACAGAACTCCCGAATTTACAACAAAAGTACCAGAGATTCTCGGTGCAATCGCGAGAGCTTCGCACTAACTTCTGCGAGCAACCTAACTTCAGAAGGTACACCAAATATGAAACTACTGTTCACTTTGGGGAAAGACAATCGTGAAGGCAATAAATCTTATTCCAGATTGCAAAGAGCTTTGAAGAATTGCTGAAGAGAATTGTGACCATGGTGATAATCAGAACCGACAATCCGAAAAACCATTCTTGGACCTGATCTATTCCCACGCTGTTGATACTTTACTTTAGGCTGGAGCTGTTAGAAGCGAGAAGTGTCGTGTCGGCTCAAGTTTGGAACTGTGGGTGCTTGGCGCATGGCCGGGTTTCGCTTTGAAAAGGTCCATGAGGGAGTCAAAACATACAACAAGTTCAGCTTTCAGCCGTGCAACCGGAGTAGCCCTGTCCCGTTTGGCGCTCAGCTTTGCTGCCAGATAGAGACGCTTTTTCCTACTGCAAGTATTCCGTCGAGACCTCATCGGAAATTTGGCCCATTAATAGCACCAATGGGGCGAGTGGCATATTGTCCTTACCCATAAATTGGTCCAAGTCGACTTTCGGAGTCCCGCCACGGTCCCTCGGGATTGAGGGTAAGTTGTTGAAGTGTTTAGCGTCAACTAGTAGCGGAGTAGCATCGGGCATGACACGAAAGTCCTTTCCTTGAATTTGCAAAAGAATTGGAGAGCCTACCCGAGGTCGCCGGTGATTCCTCCCTGCTCCAACTCATTATTCTTACTGAAACACCAGACTCATTCAAGAGGACATCTTCACGCATGTGATTTTTCGAAACTTATTCACGGCTTATCTTTCTTGATTAATATTTTATTATCCGTCTTTACCAACACAATTCTCAAGTCCATCTAAGTTCAACTCATTAAGTGGTCTTAAGAAACAGTCAAATGAGGGGATTTAGTTGGGTCGCGGTTCTGATACCGACTATTTCTCCATCTGAAGGGGTCATTCATGAAGCCCCGCCAGACGGCCCACGAAAAGCCTAGCTCGAAACGGGCCTCATCTGGCGGGAAGATAAAGCATGGGAACAATCATTCCGTCTCTACGTTACCCGTTTATTTCCCTTGTTTCAACTCTCCGTGCTTAGGACTCAATGCCACCATATATAGAACAGTTTCCCAGAAATGCTTTGGAAAAAGATTCAAGTGGCTCGATTCAGAACCTCGCCCACAATCGAAAGCTATCAGCGAAGCGGAATTAGAACTCGACTTCCCGAAATTTCAAGGTTCCTAAGCCATCAACGTGGAGCACTTTATCGGTATATATACCGCCTGGAAGCGTGTCCCAATACACCTAATTTACAAGCGACACGACGTGCCAAAAATGGAATATAACCACCATATGACGAGTGCAGCTACATTCGATAGGTCCAATGTTGACTGTAACTTTGTCGAAGCTTGCAATCTTGTCCATTGAAAGGTTGAATAATTTTCCTGTATTATCCTCTAGTGCTCCCCATACTTGCTCAGCTTCTCTTTCATTATCTGAACACCTGCCAACCCCAGGGCCAGTCTTACTTGGTTCTGTATCAGATTGTTATTCTATCTTGAAGGACATTTCTCCCTCGATCATTCCATCTCGTGTTCGCGTTTTATGGATAACCCACGAGCTTGAATTCCGACGCTTTAAACGTCAGCTTTTAGACATCTATTTTGCATGCTGACAGCGTAATCAAAAATGCCCCATCGCCAAACATATGGGCCTGTGTCTGACGGTCCCCGCCAAAGCCACGCGAGTGTAGAGACTTTATCGCTTGTCTCTAAGTCTATCGTAATAGGCTTTGAATCTGAGGTGGTAAATTTCGGCGTGAAATGGCGCAACTGTTCACAATAAACCCAATAAATATTCAATGGAGTGGTCCAAGAATGCAAAGGAATTGCTTCTTTAAACGTTCCGAGAACATGCAAAGGACGAAACGGGAGTTAACGCCATAATGCCGGACAAGCGCTGGAGATGAATGCCATAACACCGGAGTCACGCTCACGAATTCCCATTGCAAGGTACTTTTCCAGCTGGTCGGATACTGACAAGATCATTTCATAACGTTACTCACTTGCGACGAACAACGTACCGCATATAAGCCAGAGAGATGAAACATGCAATTAACGATCCACCTGCGGGAGAAGCAAATGCCATTCAAGGACCAAGCCAAAGCCAACACATCAAGAACCGTACACACCCAAAATCAGAGTACTACCATCTTTTCCTCACAGGTGATGATCCAGGATGCAACAGTGACGAGACGCGAGCGCACTGGCCAAGCCTGATTGTTTTCCCGTGATAACAAGCTAGCGCGGAGCATTGTATTCTGTAACCACTCATTAGTGCCCGCACACTTACACTAACCATCAAGAATTCGAATGATGACGGATGTTAACAGAGTAGCATGAATCTTAACAAAGTAACTGGAAGCCCAGATTCGACAATAGGCCACCTATCCGTGTTGTAGAGTGAGCCATGACTCCGGGTCCACGTGCCTCGTGATGGCCAGCGGTCTGAACCTTCTGCCAAGTATGACTAAAGCGTATGTTTCAAACCCGCACTGTCCCGAATACTCTATAAGTTCACGCATCTAACTCGAGTACATTCTATATTGCAGTCATGCGATTCCACAAACTATCCATGGTAGTCCTTTTGGTACGGGGAGTGCCAAGCTCAACCAAAGGGAGAGGGCTGTGAAGCTTCTTCTGATGGCTTGTTCTGATGACTCAAGGCTCATACTGGTGATGGCTAAATCACAAGTGTCACGAATTCAAACCAAACCCTACTTCCAGCCGTAGGTAGCAGCTAAACGCCGGCGCAAGTGCTCTCCAGCAGTAATGGGCAGCAGTTCGTTGTTAGCGCCCCTTCCCAGAATGTTGCGGATGATTTCGCTCGGCACAGGCTCCAAGAGCGTCAGGTCGTTCGGATGGCTGAAAAATACAATCGAGTAGCGGTCCTGGCCGCTTTCCTGCACGTGGGGCGGAAACTTGACGCGATGGATGGTCGACTTGAGCAAGCCACCGGTCCAGTACGATAGCTGGTCTGCGATGTTGACCACAATGGGTGCAGCCTCTTCGCGTCCTGCAGATGCCGCCACGTACGGCACCGCCTCCCACTTTTTGCTAACGGGAGAGAATATCTCAAGGCCCTCCTGGTTCTCCTGCTGGAACAACAAAGTCATGGACCCATAGTCTGTGTGGGCGCCTGCACGCACCGTGGCCTCGGGATGGAGCCGTTTCTGCCCCGGATAGTGCAAGAACCGAAAAGTGGTGCCCGAAGGCGCATCTGGTGCATACCGCGAGGTGAACCATTCACCGCCCGCCACGCCCGCCAGGTCTTCGATGTTGAGCGCCAACGCAAGAATCCGGAGGATTTTTATGGACAATTGATACAATTTGACGGCCATCTTTTCAACAAGCTCCGCGCGCTCGGGCTGCTCGTGGAACCACGCATGGATCGCCTTATCGGACTTGCCCTTCAAAAAATCCCATGCACAGAAGTTGAGCGCTTCTTTGGGATCGCCGTTGTGCTGCAGCGAAGGGTCCAAATTCTCGCCACCGAAATTGGTGTAGCCGTGGTTGGACTCGTCAATAGGGACCAGTTGTTTGCAATGTGCAGGGAGTTCAAAGAAGGCCTTGGAAAGCTGGAACAACTGGTGCACCTCTTGGGCGGAAAACCCGTGGCCCTCCACAAAGAGAAAGCCCTGCGCCGTGGCGGCGTCCAAGAGCTGCTGTGCAGTGTGTTTGTCGATGGCGGAGATGTCCACCACCTTGAGGGGGTTGCGGGGCTGACTCATTGAGGAGATTAGAGACGATTGTTTTCGCCCGCACCCCATTGATGGGCCGGTGAAACGCACGTGCGTGCTGTATGCAAGCCATTCATCTCTGCATGCATCTCCTCCTGCTGCTGAGGTGGGTCAAGCTGACGCTAGGCGCTGTGGGTGCTTCCTGATCCACCAATGCAATTACCACTCGAGGGGTATGCAGTATGATTACGGTGCCGTGGCCAATAATATCATGCCGTGACCAACTCACACTAACTTCGCAGTACGGTGGAGGCCCAGGTTGGACTTCGGCCGGCACGTGACCGCCGCTACTCAAGCATCGCTCGCGCTTTCTCGCTACCACCATGAGCAAACTCTCCGTCCATGACGACGTGCCGCTGGCCGCAGTAAATGTGGTGCCGTTCAAGATCCAATACACCGGAGATGCAAACACCCTGCAGTACTTCACGCCGTCGAAAAAGGTCTCGGTGGAGGACGGCCAGCGCGTGGTGACGGCCGACTTTCGAGGGTTGCACTTGAAGGGCCTGGAGATTCCCTTGGGCAATAAACGTGGTTTCGTGTGTACAGCTTCAGAGTACTTGGTGCAGGATGAACAAGGAGATGTCATGACCCGCAAGCAGTATACGTCGGTGGCCAAGTTCGATAGTCTTACTGTATTCGGCCACGATGCAGTCCCTCCTCTGAGCAGCAAATGGAGATTGATTGGGGAATGGGATGCAATTGCAAGTGCCATCCACGGGAAAGATTCTGATCAATGAGGTCTGTTTCGGAGAGAAATACCTTTGCAAAAGCAGGCTAGCTTCCGAATGCCATTTGTCTTTCCAGAGTGTATAGGAATACACAGACCTGTATAGGGATCTGTACAAGGATCTACATAGTGGTGATCTGGGGATTGTGATTTTGCTTCAAAAGCTTCTCTTCAGCGGGGCAAGGCAGACGCTGCCCAGATAAGAGTTGTGTTGGATGCAAGTCAATTAGGGGGAGTCTCAACGGCCCATGTTCACAGCTCTAGAGAATTCTAGCATCTTACGGCGTTCTGATGAAGCTGGTGATTTTAGCGGTTTGATGAAATTGTTCTTGTGCATTGTTTCAGAACATGACTATGTTGGAAAGTCACCTTTTTAACAGCTTATGATTATCATATGGGAGGTTTTCGGTGGCATAGTACAATTGGACAGAGTTGTACTTGGCGCCAATCCAAAGTTCTTTTGAACAACGGTAGCTTTGGTTCTCTTATAACGGGACTTCTCCTTTCGTCGCTTGTGAGACCAACACCATGGATGCAAATTGAGAACACCTGCGTCGTATGAAAAGCCTGGATATGATTTTATTGATGCTACCGTGGCTAATGGACGAGCTGAATTACTCGCTGCTGCAATATGCAAGACATTTCTCAGACCTTTACCCAGTTTGGATGTGCGTCTAATCCCTGAGGCCCGGTCACTCCATCTTGTTATACTCGGGGACCGGGGCTTTGAATTAGGCATTCAATCTTTCGGGCTAAGAATATTTCTTCGGAAGGAATGGGGCCGTACTGCAGGAAGCCAAGCGTTCCACATGTGGGCAGCCGCAAATTGGTCAGTACAGACCCAAGCAGTATTCGCCATCTCGATCTAATTTGCAGACTACGAGCTTTTTCACGTTCTGTGATTTTCTTGAAAGAAAATAAAGGACAACACAGTTACACCCCGACTGTGAGTCACTTGGAAACCCTCCAACATGGCTCAACGTGCAAGCCCCATGGATTATCGAGTCGAAAAGTCTGCTGCTGAAAATTCCAGGTCTGAGACGTTGACGTTGAAATTGCAGCTGTTGGCTTTCACGACTGAGATGGGAGCAAAAACTAATATGCTGGTCAGATGATCCCCGATATGTGAGCCAACAGAGGTGAACAGTGATTTTGATTTTTTGGATGTTATTCCGGCGCCACGGAATCAGTTCGGCCGTTTGCTGTGCAGTTAGGGTCTTCGTTTTTCTCGTGGCTAATCGTCTTCTTTTTGCTCTCCTGAAGCGCTGCCATGAACGTAAGCCAATCGTTAACAGTACGTTGATACTGCTCTCGCCGCCAAATCCGCAGATCACTACACAAGACACTTGTTGATTGAAGCCACCAGGAGTACAGTCAGAACTCGAGTGCAGGTGGAGCTTCCTAAAGGCCATCATCATGATGCCTAGGATTACGAAATGCTTCATTACGACCGCTACGTGGTTCCTGGCTGCGATGACACGGTGTGGTTGGTCTGTGGAAATTTCTATGGGCCAGGAGGGATTACGTGAAATGCGTATACAATTCCAACATGTTTCGAAAATGAGACCCAAATTCTCTGGCAAGTCTCATTTGACCCACCTCCAACGAACAAAATGGCCGCTGACTTCCGCTCTTGCTAGACGAAGAACTGAGCAAAGTGCCACATTTTCTGAACATCTGTCCAAGAGGTCGCCCGATTGGGTCTTTCAGAAGAAAGGCTGATGAAGGCGCATCAGAATTATCAAACTATTTCCCCAGTCCCCAGACCCCAGACCTCTGTGCCAAACCGATAGGATGCCTATGGGGTTCACAATTGAAGATGGCAACAAATCTAAAACGGGGCTGGGCGCAGAAGAGTATTCATAAGCCGATGGAGAAGATGTGTCTAGTCCTTTGATCCATCCATTCGTTGTTTCCTTGGATTTTCAAGATGACACGTTGGTTGCGAAAGAGTTAAAGTTCAGAGTTTCTCTCAAACTCTGGGATTCTTCAACTAAAATGACTCTGAAGCAGTTGCAGCAAAGGTCATCAATTCTGAGAGTATAAAGAACGTGACCATGGTGTGCAACTTGGACTTCATCAGGATACAAAACGACGATGGAACAAAGCATTGTAGGGATGACAGGAGCAGCAACACTTGTGCGGGGCGCCAGGTACATAGTACGCCGGAAGAGTTGGACACGATCTAGGGCAAACACAGGCATCCATAGCCCACGGAAGTATTTTTCCCTGGATCCAAAACAAACCTACAAGCAGCAGAATTAAGCATTAATTCAGAAACAAGCTGTAGACGGAAGCTCATCGGTGAAACACTTCCAAGAGATTATTTCTCACGATCCAGCAGGGTACAATAATGAATACATCTGCTTTCCGGTGTGAAGTGAGCAAGACTCAAACCTCGAAATCAGCGGAATCGGCGGTTTACCATGGACTGCAATGTTAGTGACTGTTCCAATAGGACTACGCAGCATGCCGCAAAGCAGTCAAGACGCTGGCAGACATTGAAAAGCGGCTTATTAAGCTACCCAAACGAAAACCGGGACTTTGTCACGCAAAGGCCAGGAAGTTCTTTCCTTCCTGCCAAACGCTCGCCGCATCAACTCTTTTCACTCTTTACTTTGACCAAGAATCGACAAACGCACAATAGGCGAAACGATCGATTGGATTTGGAAGCAGTCAAGGAAGTGGGAAACCCTAGATCCCACCTGATGTGCATAAGTGCAACTTGACGTAGATAGAGTCCCAAGGGGCCCTTTGGTTCACTAGAGCCTCTAAGTTCATTTCCTCAAAAGACGGTTCGTTTAGAATCGGTTGTGCCATTCTCCGATAATTGGTCTGACGGTATACTTCAAAGAAGCGCCTTTTGTCTGTCCAGATCTGGTTCACGATCAAGCCAATGCCCCGAACAAAGTGATTATAAATAAGCGTGTCTAACCGAGTGGTCTTTTTGGTGGCTCCTGGGTGATTTTGACGCGTGACAAGAACCCGTCATGAATTACCATAGCACCTTCGTTCGATGCCCCGTTCAAGGCGCTCGACTGGGTCATCTTTCGGAGAATCTCGTCGCTCTCGCCCGTCCCGTCGTGCGGAAGCCACAACACCGGCTTTTGGTAGCGGTAACATGGGTGGAAATAAAGAAGCGTCTCCTGCAGCACGTCGGGGGTTGAGCCGGTCATGTCCTCCGGTTTTGCTGTGTTGACGTGGGGAAAGTACTGGAAGTGCCGGTGATAGCGGCTGTACGCAGACATGTTGGCAAAAACCGTGCATGCTAGCGCCGCAAGCATGACCAAGGCCTGGAATTTCATGGGGCAGTCGCCGTTTTTGTCCCTCAGAGAAAGAAAGATCCCTATCATGCAGAACTCCAAGCAATAAATGCCCGAGTACAACTGGAAAATGGCCTTGGGGTACAACCTACCGTTGGTCTCTGAGTGGTTCACGTGGCTATACACGTAGTGGAGCGCGTACTTATAGTACAAGAGAAACAAGCCCAAGATGAGCACCATGAACACGGAAATGAGCGGCGAGATGATGCAGTATGTGACCCCAATGGCTCCATAGACAGATACTGACGCGTACACTGAGCCCCAGTGGATGTTGCGGAGCGTAGTGAGGCGGTTGAACTTGCGCCGCGGCGTGCTGTCTTTCCACGAATACACAAACACGTTCATAAGCAACTTGTCAATCTGCAAGAAGTTGCTGCCCGTCAACGCAAGCGCCTTGACGGAGAGGTACTTGAAAAAAAATACCGAGCTTTTGGGAATGTTTGCTGCCAAAAGGAGCGGAATGGATGCAGGCCTCTCCACCATCTGCACACACACCACGATCAAGCTGGTCAGCACCGACACCACCAAGAATTGCTGGATGAAGAGGAAGCAGAAGTACCACTTTTGGAGCCCGATTTCCATCTCCGCGCCTGTCCACGTGCCTTTCAAGTATAGAAGCATGCGAAAGATCTTGAGCTGGACAGAAATCACACAACTGAGTAATATGGCCGGTAGCAAACTGCTGAAGGTGAGCTTCATCTCTTCTGGAAGTCGCCCGAGGAAGCCCATGCACGGAACCAACTGAGTCAACAACGGTACCTGTGAAAGAAGCGAGATCATCGACACCGGAATCACGTAAATCATGATCATCACTGCCATGAGACAGTATATCACATATCTCTCGATCACGGCCACCATGTCGGTTGGACGCGCGAGATTGGCCCAGATGATATCGTTCGCGTTGACACCAATCAAGCTTTGGTTGAGCAGGCCGCTGTCCAGCAGAAGAACCGTCTGGTGAGCCATATATGCGGACTCCTGGGAGTTGAACATCAAGAAGACCTTGTTCTGCTTGTGGTAATTGTCCTTTGCGATCTCTGTGATTCGATTGGAAATGGCCTCAAAGGCGTCGGCCAAAATATCCGTGCACCACGGCTCCACCTGCTGCCTCTTCTGGAGCAACAACGCCCGAAACACACCTGGGATGCGCACTGCCAACTTGCGCCTGAACACCGGCAAATTATACACGGGAAGATAAATGGGCGGGTAGAATGTGGCCGGATTCTGGCACATGGCCGCGCTCTCTCGGCTCTTCTTGTTGCTCACTGCCTTGAGGTAGCGCACGTTCTGCACCTCCAAGATATCCAACGCATCCTGCGCCTGCTTCCATTTCCACCAGTACTCATGGTAGTCGTCCATCAACCAAACGTGGTCCAAGCCGCGGTGGAACGAGCTGAAGTAGTCCTTGAGAGCTTCCAAGTTCCGAAGGTTCTCCGGAACGTTGCCCAAGAGCATCACGCGCGACGAGGCCTGTCTCCGGTACGCTTCGCCGTTCAAGTAGCTGTGTCTGATCTTGGCTATACTCAGAAACTCGTGGTACATGATCACGTTGAACAGCACAATGGTTACAAGCGAGCACACGAAGTGGAAGTTCAACTGCGTGGCTTTGCTCATGGCAATATTGGAGATGCTGAAGCGGTCGAGCCCGGCGGCCCGGAAAGCCTTGGTGGAGCTGGTGAGATTAATGGGTAGAAGCACCACTATATTGAGGAGCCCGCAACTGCCAAAAAAGATCAACATGACGTTTAAAAAGCGGAGGAAGAAGTATGTGTCGAGGCCCATGGAAAGGAAGAAGCTCACATCGTGATCCCACGACAGCCACACCCAGTCAAAGTAGCCCCCTGGCAACTCCTGCATGCGCTCATCGGCTGGCGTGAAGAAGCACCTTGGCTCATAGATGTTCTTGCAGAGCGTCCTCAAGTAGCAAAAGAGAAGAATCTGCACCATGCATGCGCAGAGCGCTGTGGCCAAGTGCTTGACTAGAACGGCCAAGTCGGTGCCATAAGCCATGTGGGCAGACCCGGCCTGCGTATTGTTGAGGAAGGTGACGAATTTGTCTGGGTCAATGAAGTAGCGGAGCGACAGTTGCGTGAGACTGCTCAAGTCATACTCGCCAAGAGGCTCGACGCCCAGCATCTGGGGTTGGACGTCTGCGTTGACTTGGTTCTGGGTCCAGGACGTCGGGGACCGTAGGTATAGGTGGCGCAGGATAAACCTAGGTAGATATAAGCACTGCCAACTGGAACTGTCTCAACTATAAGAATGTGCTGACTACCCGCGGTACTAAATAGACCTGCTCTAGCAAACTTTACTGTTTACTGTGATTACCAGAGCTATGTTTGAGCGAGCTGGTGCAGAACTGAACTAGCACTGTCTTGAAACTGTGGCTGTGCTTCTGACGAGATAGACTCGAATGTAATCGCACTGACCTGGTGAATCCAGATCTCGATATGACGGAGATATTTAGGTGCAATGAAACTTTTTTTGGACAACCTTGAGATCTTCTGGATGAGCCGACTTGGCAACCCACTGCTAAGTCAGAGAGTAAACGTGTAAATGAGTAAACGGGTGAATGAGTAAACGGGTGAATGAGTAAACGGGTCAATGTGTTAATGGGTCGATGTGCTAATGGGTCGATGGGTCAATGGGTCGATGGGTCAATGGGTCGATGGGTCAATGGGTCAATAACGCAATCAGTATCTCAGTTGATCAGTCAATATCAGGCGTCTGTCACCAAGACTATAAATCACCCACAAAAGCTTCAACAATAAAATGGTTTGCAGCTAGGGCTTTCAGGCTTCGCTTGGTACGTTGGAATCTTCCGGCTCGGGGTGCTTGCTCTGGACACTTTTGAATGCGACTTCCTGGGGAAGTTGGAAGGTCACACAGAACATGGGTTTTGTGGGTGCAACTTTTCGCACCAAGTGAAAGTGAAAGTGGTCAAACGGCATCGCGTGATCCATGTACTTGACAATGCGTGCGTGCACGCGGCGGTGCAACTCTTGCATGGATGGCTCGGGCTTTTCTTCGGCCGAAAACTTCTCGAAGCAGTGTACGTTGATGGTGGGAAGAACAAAGTCAGCGTCGCTTTTCACCTCACGTAGAACCTCCGCATCGCGTGTGTACAAGCCAATAAACTCGTTGAGAAACGTCAATGCCGAATCGGGGAGATTCATTGCATAGTGCGTGATGTATTTGGGTATGCGGAACACCTGGGGCTTGTCGTTGCGGTTGTCCTTGATTGTGCCCTCTGCAGGGTCCGCGGCTGCTCTGGCGGGTGTGTCCGCGGCTGGCCTGTCTGGTATGGCCAGCGTTGGGTCCAGCTTGGAATCGCCTTCTGCCTTCTTGATGCGGCGTCTCTTGGGCATGCGCTCGATGGCGCGCGTCTCGCGGGCCCAGTCAAGCAACATCCGCGGCGACTCCCGAATGAACTGGCGGCCGTCCAAGTTGTGGCTCCGGACAAAGTCACTCACGTGGTTGCGGGTCACGTTCTCCTTCAAGTAGCGGTAAGACTCGGGGTTCAAGTCGTTAGCCAACACAAACACATTCTTGCGGCCAGCCGGCACTGCAAACGGTCCCACCCCCGCAAACACGTCGCCCACGGCCTCGCCCGGCTGAAACTGCCGGATAAGCCGTTCATGCTCGGTGCTCAAGCGCGAGTTCCAGTACACTCCGCTAAAGTCAAAGCGGAACTTGCATCCGCTCTCACTCTGCTCCACGATGAAGTCGTCCTTGCCGGCGAGAACCTCCATCTTGAACGTGCGAAACTTGGTGTCGATTGTGTCGACCTTGTCGACCACGGTCTCGATCTTGGGGTTTTTGTCCAAGACGATCTGACCTATCAAAGGGCCGTACTTTTTAAAGTCATTCCGCAAGTTGAAGTGTGCAATGTGGCCTGCTTGCGCATACCCGGTGGGGATGTCGTTGAGGAGATGTTCTGGGATTATCGCATGGAGAATGTCATCGGCCTTCCAGAAGGAGTAGTCCAAGTGAAGCGTATAAGGAGCCACCTGGACTCCGTACTCGGAAATCTTTTGCAACGTCTGCGGGGAGAGCTTTTCCTTGTACGAGTCCATATCAACAGAGTCCGTCAAAAGCACGCCTTTGGTACCGTTAAAGGCCACAATGTGCTTGACACCCTGCACCTGCAAAATGTCGTTGTGGCACGCCTTGACAAAGTTGCCCAAGAAGCGGGGATTGGGGAAGTACGCCACTAAAAGGGGCACCTCTTTGTTGAACAAGCTGCGATCCAATACCTCCATGCCGCGGTGGACCGGCGGACTGAACTTGGACGAAGCCATTACTTGACGCCGATAGGACTTGTTCCAGAGCGAGCGGGCGCCGAAACTGGTGCGAAGTGCGTGGCTGCGAAATCTATAGCCGCAAACGGAAATGTAGCCGAAAAGCAAAGGAATCCTGGCAAAAGTTGGCACGAGAAACGGTGGGTCGTTGAAAGGAGCACCCGATGTGGGACGATGGATGGTGGATGTGAAGATGTTTTCGCTCATGGCGCGCATTGGCTTGATGGTGGAGCGTGCACCAACAAGCTGCAATTTCGCGGCTAACCACGATCTTCTAACCGGGACTACTATGGTGCATTATGCTTCAACTGCTCAATGCGGATATTTTCCAGTGATTGGAACAAATTTAAGTTGCAATTTTGAACACCTCTTCCATGTTGGGGGAGGTCATAGGGGCTTGACAGTGAGTCCACCAGCTCGCACGTTGCTTCTAGAGACCCACCTTACCCATCCAATGCTTTGAATCTGCATTAAAAATACATAGATACTGTGCTCATTGTGGAACTGGCGAAATAGTTCAAAAGGGGGCTTCATGGTTTCGGACGCATCATTACTTCTTATCACCCGCTCCAACAACTACGAGCGGTCGGATTTGTGTGTTTTCAGTACCTACTATGACGTATAACTTAGGGTTCTCACGGGCATTATACTGTTCCTATGGGTGGCAAAAGCTGGGTGGATTCGCAAGCATAGGAGATAGGTCTCTTGGTGACCAAACCCCTCTACCTGTGTGTAACCTTTCGTAACCAATAGCCTCGCCCTTTTTAGTAAAGAGTTCTCTAGCTCCTGGCACCCCAGAGAAACAGGGACCACATATGTAAACTCTCATGAAAGACTGAGTGGATGGATGATACGCTTTATGAACCAAGATTGGGTGTATTATTATGACTGTCCGTATGACTGGCCGTGTGATTGGCTAGGACACTTCCATGACTAGCCGTGTGATCGGCGGCCATAGCTGAATACCCCACAAAGCTACGCATCTACTATACGCTATACGACAGGGCCATAAAATAGCATATCACAGTTGGGAAATCGATCCAAGTGAAAAAGACGGTATCTTGGGCTTATGCTAGAAAGGCAATAAAATGTTGAAAATTCGTTCTTAGCTGGAAAAGACTAGTCAAATTCCGAATCGATAAGACAACAATCTTTGGCTGAACATAACTGGACTTGTTCCCTTCTCAACCATGAATTAATGCTGTCTTTGCATATATGACCGTAAATGCAGAACACTTCTTAGGTATAAGGTGTACGGTAGATTCTGGGCTGGAGCCGGGATCCATCCTGAGTTTATTGGTGCCAGAAACTCATTACTTTCAAGGTGTGCAAATTCCAAAGAAGATCAAAGCGCGGACTAGAATCTGTACCTAGAAGAGTAAAAGACTAAAGAGACTGGGTAAGTCTCACTAATGAAGATCCCACTGACACGTACAAAAGGCTAGACCAGCTTGAAACCGAATATGGACGATCAAACTGCTCCAATTACTCGATCTTGTGGTGTAGCTGGGAAGGAACCTGGTCAATGAGACTAACTCACTTTATGGTGGTTTTGAATACCAAGCTTGGTGAAAAACGTACTGGGAGGAAAGAGATTGATCTCTGCTTGATTTAATGAAAATGAAGAAACTTGTAAGACGGAGCATGGGTGCAAATTTTGGGTGCAATGCGTGGTTCGGGCGGATCGTCAGTTGCACCGCGTCTACCGAGGTCTATTGCACTCCGCCAACTTATTTGTCAGGTTCAGGCCCCGTCACCCTATTGCATGCAATCTTAAGGCCGCATTGGGTGCCGCCTGCAATACCACTTGGTTGTACCTTCGTGAGATTAATTACAAAAAGCTGAGGGTCACTATTCCTAGACTCAAATGCTTCAAAGAAGCTGGCGAAGGTGGACCAATTTTGAGGCATTGATGTAACTCTCAGACTGATGGAAATAAATCACCCTCGGGCCGAGAAAGAGATTTGGAAAAGGCACTAAAGGGGCGCTGAATGCTGTTGAAGTTAAGAACTGAGTGCTTTATTATTGAAACATACCAGTATGGGTAATAACAAGGTGATTGATCCTTAGTCTCGAAGTCAGTGTTTTTTATGAAAGCCTACTAAAAGTAATCCGCCCAAGCTTATAGAATTATCAAATATTTCAGGGAGTTGAGGCATGCCAAAATGCCCACCATCCCCCACCCGCAAGAAATTTTCGTGTGTTGAAGAGATGAATCACTTGAACCGTATGACCCTATCACAGATGTGAACACACGAAGATAGTGTCTTCTTGGGAAACGCAAGAGCACTGGATGACTTCTGGGAGGCCGCATCAACCAAGTTTTGATCCGCAACGAAAGCGAACCTCTGACAGAGTAAAATTCAGTGTTACGTTGACAATTCGCAGCTTATTCGAAGTTCAGTATTTTTTCATTTCGGTTTGAGGTAAGGTGTGGAAGGGTAGGAATTGTTGCCATTGCGGTTGCCTCGAGATCTGCCAAAGCGTTTACCGTTATGATTATTCTTGCTGTGGCCCCGCCTGCTATTACGGTTCATTGTGCTGATTTGGGGGCCGGGTTGGTTTTCTGTATCGGACGAACTATCGGAATCAGATGACACTTGAAGATACGTCCACTTCGTGGGAAATGAGCCATCGTTGAGTGAGCGCCGGTTCAAAATTGGATACAATTTCCATCTCATGAGCGCGTAGATAAAGCTTTTCACAGCCTCGAGAATGTCACCTTCGCTTTGAATCAACTCAATATAGCTTTCATAGTAGGCCAGAACTTGCATAGGTGTTTCGGCACGCTTGATCGTTGCCATCTGTATAAAATGACAGATTTGTATGTGAGAGAAAGCAAACGCTATACAGTATTTGACAAGTGGCTTATATATCCCGTCCCTTGCCGCTTCTATGTACTCAAGCAAGGTGACGCCAAAGCTGTGTACACCATCTTCCTCTTCGCGAGGAAGCAATGAGGGAAGGTAAACGTTGTCAACATACTCTTTAGTGTAGAGACGAGGATCATTGGTTAGGATGTCTGTCAGACATTTCCTGACAAGGGTTGAAAATTGAAGATTCAATTCATCAATAATACTTTGGACATGAGAGGAATCTTTGGTAAATACACCCCGGAATCCGTCGATGGTCCGCATGGTATACTCACGATGTAACGGAGATATGGCCGAAAAATACTCGACCATCAAGTAATAAACTTCTGGAGCTCGTCTGCTGTGGACGCCGCAAAGAGGGACCGGTATGATGAACAGCAGATCAGCAAGTTTCATTCTAGGTAGAGATTTACTCTCTCGCTCCGCATCGTAACTTGGTTGGTCCGGTTTCCCATAGATCTTCCAGGGAGAGCAGCTCTGGCTAGAGTCAAAGTGTGACCGGATGGTGTCCTCTAAGTATGTGTAAACCTCTCTGCTAGGACCTAAGGGCTCAAGTGATTCATCAGATTTTACACGAGTGTTTCTTGTGGGATTGGTAGACATTCTAGGCATGTATTCCCTCCGTCTTTTATGAGCATGGGTGGATTGATTTAGTAGGCCTTCGTATCAAACATTGACTTAAGAGGCTATGTATTAGGCCACTTTGTAAACATCCACACTCGTGCACTTTAGTAACAAAGTGCGCGCTCAGTTCTCACCCTTCAACAAAGGCTATTGAGAGGATAATTCCTATTCATTTAACAGATACATTAGTATTAGTGGGTCTGGTTCTAGGAGGCATCTTTGATGACACTCCGACCTGGGGTTTGTATGATTACTTCTTATGAACTTAGCAGGCAGTTAGGCTTTTATATTTGGGGATCGACATTCACCCATTAACCGCCTGACGTATTCTGGTTGTCCTGGCAACCAAGGTATGCGCAGTGGCTAAGCATAGCGCGCTCAATCTTTGGTTGTCAACAAAGGCGGCGCCTGCACACAGTCACACGGGCGCATTTGCCATGGGTGCAAAATGTCCCGATTTTATACAGCAGTGCATCTATGAGAGAAACAAATTGAGCTTTTCTCTGTGATTTAATTTTCAAGATACCATGTAGTTTTTCATCTATGGCTAGTCTAAAATACCTGTCTCTAGCAGGTCTTTCTAATGACAGTCGTTTTGAAAGGTTTAATTTGTTTCCATGTGAATAATGTGAAGGCTTTGCAATCCGGTTTGCCCGGAACGGACCTCACCCTGAAGCATCTCTGGGCCTTCTCCCCGGACTCCTGTCTAAGATCGGACTATTCCTGAACCTCTCCGTGATTCCATTGCATTTCCGAAATAGCACGTGCAACTTTACTCCGGAACCAACTTTGACCCATCTCCTTATTCCTGACACTTCGGGATGTCCTGGTCCTAAAGCCATGTCTCTGGCAACTTTGGGTGAAACCCTGAAGTTTAAATACTTGCTCGGCTGAGTCGATTAATTCCGGTTCTTTTAGAGCTTTCTCGCAGATAAAGACATAACTCGATCTCATATGCTCCATCTTGACATGACTAATTGTATTTCCGATTTATGGTCACTGTTCATTAATTGATCGCCCTATTATTGTCCACCGCTACCCATCTCTAGAAAATTGACTTGTAGAATGCCAGGGTAATGACTGTAGAATTTTTAACTCAGTGACATTGGGCAACTTGTACACCTTCGAGGGAGTTGCTTCGCATCTTTGCCCTAAAGAGTCTCAAGATGGGCAAAAAGTTGCCGATAATCATCATGGGAATCCCAAACACATCTCGCTTTAGTGTCCAGGTACATGCCGTTTGAATCCGGGAGGCGGTAGGGATTAGGAGGGTGCACTCAGCCATGGTAGCGCCAAGAAAATCGCCAAAGGCCATTTGGGAAAAGAGCTCGAAGTACTCCACAACCAACTTATCGTCTAACAACTCCATCTACTTCGAATTATCTTGCAAGGCTCTTTTGATGTACTTCCACGATCTTGGTGAACCTTTTCGTTGAAGTCGGTACTAAAAATAGCTTCCAAACATTTCCGAGCCTATGCTTTGAAGGCTAGTCACTTTAGAACGAGTGAAATCAATTGTACAAATAACGAATCATGAGAAAGGGAGAAACGATCGTATACGTGTCTTCAACGACAGGAATAAGGGAACGTCAATCAACAAAAGATTGGGGTCTTTGTGTGAGTTCGGGTTTCCCCCAGCAAGTGATTGGCCACCTCTCTCATGGTGGGCCCAAAAGCTCCTCACAGGCTTGAAATCAGGGATAATATATCCCGCTCTGCACATGTGCTAGTATGTCAGCAAATAGCACACTTTTATAAGATCATCCGCCCTCTAAGCTTCTGTATATGATTGAAGGCTCACGTGGAGACACAACCTTGTATTCTTTTGCGTTCTAATTGTGCGCCTAGCGTCTCTCTCTTCTTACGAGACTCTTTAGCTCGCCAATCATTCAGATAACCCAGATTCTCCAGCTCCCCCAAGATTTAGCTCATGCAGATAATCTGGATCATTCAGCATGCCATGTCATGTAGTCCGGCTGCATCCTATGCCACGGTATAAATTCCGCTAACTTCATTGATTCCGTAGAGCCAATCCGCCAAAGGAAGCTCCGCTTGGGCTCCATACTCGTGACAGTCTGTAGCACCGATTAAAACGTGATGCCCAACGACAATACCCATTTCAGCACTTCTCTCTAAGGACATTTTTTTGAATCACAAGTCTTAATAGTGCCCTCTCATTGGATCGTGGGGACAAAAAGGAACGTATTTGTTGATTATTCTCAACAGGCTCACAAGTGACCAAGATGGCGAACAGCCACTAATAGCTCAAAAGAATGGCCGACCTATCACATGCATTTCAATCGAGTTAGCAACACCATCCGTGCGTAGTGAGCTGGCCCTTCTGAGTCTCTTTACGGAGAATTGAGTGGCGAGACCACATTGTCAGGGACGAGGACCAATCCGCTTCTGATGGCATATCGCTGCCAGATTAGACTATACGGATGCCACTCAAGGAGCATATGACAAGTGATTTCTTACTGGTTGAGTTATTCAGATGGTTTGGGGTGATTTGAGCGTCAATCTCCATTAAAGGTCATGTAAGCATCTTTGCCTGGTTCTTATGCTCCAGCGATTTCCAAAATCCTCCACAGATTTGACCATCCTATTGAGTCACAACCCCAAGGAGCCTCGAACAATTGAAACTTACCGAACCCTCTTCCACAGTGCCCGGCCGGTCCTCTCTGAAGAAACACCGCCTTCATAATCATGTCGCACTTCCTCGTACCTCCAGAAGTTCACGTGCTGCTGGTCATGTGCCGCGGGGCGCGACTCTAGGGCTCAGCGCATCGCCCGTTAACCATACACCCGCCATGAGCTCAGTCATCACCATCACAAAGCCTTTCCGTGCGGCCGAGTTCTTCGACGAAGATGAATCCGCCACCTCAGATGTGGACATGCTAGAACCTGAAATGGCAGCTGCGGCCCGTGCTCGCAACATCGACCACAGCGCCGCCATAGTCACGCCCGGAGAACTTGTCACCGACGACCCCACGTGGATGAAAGGACACGGCACGTATTTCTTGGACAACCAGACCTACTCGGCGGTGGCGGGGAACGTGTCTCGCGTCAACCGCTTGTTGAGTGTTGTGCCGTTGAGGGGAAGGTACGAGGCCGAGACTGGTGACCATGTGGTGGGCCGGATTACGGAGGTGGGCCAAAAGCGCTGGAAGGTCGACATCGGCTGCAAGCAGGACGCAGTGCTTATGCTTGGGTCCGTCAACCTTCCCGGAGGTATCTTGCGGAGAAAGTCTGAGACCGACGAGTTGCAGATGAGGAATTTCCTCAAGGAAGGCGATCTCTTGAATGCCGAGGTGCAGAGTGTTTTCAACAACGGCTCGGCTTCCTTACACACGCGTTCGCTCAAGTACGGCAAGCTTCGAAATGGTGTGTTCCTCAAGGTGCCGTCCAGCTTGATCATCAAGCAGAAGAACCACTCGTACGACTTGCCCGGAAACATCAGCATCATTCTCGGAGTCAACGGCTTCATCTGGCTAAGCAAAACAAGCGTCTTGGCAGCGGCCAGCTCGGCAAGTGCCAACACCAACAAGGCGCAGAGCTCGCTTGCGTCGAAGGGCGCGTACAATCCGGGCCAAGGCAGCTTATCCATAACACGCTTGGAAGAGGAGAGCTCTTGGGAAATCTACAGCGACAAGAACGACGAAATCAGCGACAACACACGTTTCACCATCGCCAGGTACTATAACGTGATCAAGGCTCTTGCTACGTGCGAGCTTGGTATCACCGAGCAACGCATCCGTATGGGATACGAGGCCAGCATGATTTACGCTGACGCTAGCAATTTGATCGAGAAGGATGCTCAGGAGAACATATGTCAAGACATTATCAACTCGGAGAAAATGCGCGGCCATAACCCTGGTGCCGATGACTAAGCACTGGGGGTAAATGAATGACGTGACCCAACAGACGTCCACGGGGAAATGAAAAGTGTTCAAGCACTGTGAATGTTCCCAGAGAACCAGCATTGTGGCCACTCCTCAAGAGTCCAGCACTGGCCTTACACCTAGAGGCCAAGCAATTCGACAGCGGTTGTTGGTATGTATTAAGGCAGACACTTGTGGCCAAGCGGATATGCTTTCTAGAAAGCCTTGTCTAGATCTATATGCAGTGTTGAGTGAATAGTTGGGCAGTATCGAAAACTGATGGGTTCGTCCCGAGCCATGAGGATTTGATTCACTGTGCAAGTTTCTTCATCAAGGGCTCTAGTCGTCTTGCGACTACGATTTGACGTGATGGCTCACTATTGCACCTGACGCATACCATAGCATCCATCTCATTATCGCTCACGGATTTAACTCGAACAGGGATTCCGAAAAGAACAGGGATGCAATGCGACGAGTTCGCTAGAGACCCCATAGTATATTTTTCTCGAAGAAACGCCCCGGGAGGCATATGCAAGTCTCCCACAGCTTCATATGAGTTTTTTCAGCTTCAAATAGAACCAAATATAAACCACCTGCACCAATCCAAAAACACATATGCACGAGAGAATGACGACGGTCGTGTGCATGTAGGTTTCATAGATGGCCTCGTTCACATTTCTAAGCTCGCTTTGGCGCACCTTTAGCGATTCAGACACCGAAGTCGACGACTGGATTTCCTCCAGAATTTGGTGAAGCATGGCCAGAAGTTTATCTACGGCGGACTCGAAGTCGCGCTCGTTGAAGTTTGAGGTGTCCAGGTCATCTCCGGTCGCCTTCTTCTCGTCCTTGAAGTACCTAGCGTAGTTAGCGTAATTGGTCTCCTTCAAAGTGTTAATATCCCGAATGTCTACGGACAAAGTCACTTCACGGGGCGATCTCTGGAAGCTCCACGACTTGTCGTAGTAGATGTTGTCAAAGCAAATGTACACGTAGGACTTGCCAATATGAGGAATCATATCTGCGTCGTACTGAGCGTCTCGGGGCAGGTTTTTGTTGCGGTGGATTTTTTCACCTAGCTTTCGGCTTAGTAGGTCCAAGCCTGAGGCCAGATGTTGTTCAAGTTGGACGGGGTTGTTCAAGTTGGTGAACATGATGGTCTGCTCACCGGCCATATTGTCCATTGTGCGGAGCACATTGTTGTCGGAGTCAAACACATGAAGGTTGAGCTTCTGCAGCGAGATGCGGTCGCCGCTGTCAATTCGGGCCATGATGATATCGTCCTTGCGCGTGCGGTAACTCACGCAATTCAAGAGGTTGTTGATGCCCGAGTACTTTCTCTTATCGCCCGTGGCCACGGGCGGAATTACCATGCCTAGGGCCACCACCTGGTTGGCCCACGCCAACAATAGGGAGATGATTTGAATGCTATTCCAATACATTTGAGCGGCTGTAACTGGAAGCTAATGAACAGGTCCAAGCACGTGAGGGCAGACCAGAAGGCTAGACCAAGCAAAACTCGATGAGGTAGACAAGCTGATTAGGCCTGGGACAATTGAAGCTATAGTGCTATGGAGCCGTGGTAGTTCGTCGCAATAATAAGAGCTGGCCCCAGTTGTAATTCTGGCTGAACAGTTGAAGCTTTGGGGATTTAAGCTGAGTGAGGCTTCAGGGCGTGGCTATAGTTGAATCTTTGGTGCTAAAGATAGTTGAGGGAGGCGTTTGCACAATAGATGTTTGCAAGGAGTTGGGGGACTGGAAGTTTGGTCTTGAAATTCTATCCTTACAAAGCGGGACTTTGAAACAGGGACCCGGAAACTGGAACCTTGGAGCAGCGCTTTGAAAAGTGAGTAGCCTTTTACCAAAGTAGGGAGGTCAAGCAAGCAAAAGGGCGAATGGACACTGAACCAGGGGGCTAGGGAAGAATAAGAGTGAGGCCAGGGCCGTGCCGGCGAAAGGTGGAGCAGGAGTAACAAGAGATTTTGCTTGGCTTCGCGTTTCTTGGAGTGTTTTCGGTGGGTTTTTCATGGAACTTCTTTTCAGCACGCGCGGTGTGCCTAGTTTTTCATGCGACCGCGCCAGTCAGGTGCCGTAAGTCACGTGCACGTGCACGTCCGCGCATCCCGCGAGAGAGCATGAGATTATGCGCGTCACGTGAGTGATACCAGCGCACTGTCTAGGACAGTGTTTATACATTTTTTTCAGAAGTATTCAAACTAGTGCGCCTAAAATAATCAAACTAGTGCGACAAAATGATTCAAACTATTGCGACTAATGTTTCAAACCAGAACACTACGCAAAATTGGTTTGAAAGATTGCGCGAAGGGGTACGAAACCTTTTGTCGCGCTGGTTTGAATGATTTCACAGCATTAGTTTGAATACTTTCGGATAACACTGTAGTAGAGTGGTGGCCTAGCACACGAAAGCATATAGTTTGGGATAGTAGTGTGGTACCGCTGTAGTGTACGTATAGTNGTAGAGTGGTGGCCTAGCACACGAAAGCATATAGTTTGGGATAGTAGTGTGGTACCGCTGTAGTGTACGTATAGTGTAATGAGAGGATAGCACAACATACTAGCGTGCAACATTAGTGCAGAATGGTGTAGCGCAGTATAGTAAGACGAACAGTTGAGTAAAAGGGACAGTTTAGTATAGGAGACAATTTAGTATAAGAGACACTTTAGTATAACAGACAGCGTAGTTGTGTTATATTTATGTGCTTATGGTTTCCCTTTTAATCGATTTTGTCCGGCCTCTTCTAGCTTTTGGTATTCCTTCTTTGTCGGCTTGCGTTTTTATGGATTGCTGTTTCTTCAAGCAACCAAATTTGAGCGGATCGCTCATCTGGGTTAAGTTGAGTCAGGCTTGTCATCAGTTCCTCATGATTCTAGAAGAGTGGGTAACTTTGGTCATCTCAGTCATGCCTATTCCCATCTATAAATAACCAGACCACGGAATTAACGTTTCATTTCGGATCATCCCAAAAATAGTGGTAATCACGTACTTGTACTAGTTTATACCTCCTCTATGCACGGGCCCACCCGCTCTGCTTCCCTTACCCCTAGGTTTCGGCCGGAAGTGCCCCGTTGCAACCTTCTGATTCAACTCAAAAGCCTATTGGGCCGAAAAGTCGGCAACGACTAGCCCGAATACGGTAGTGCGATCGTGCCCGTCCTCAGTATATACCTTCGGAGCATTATCTTTTGTTTTACAGTCATCAACGAATTTATTTGTCCCATAGTCCTGATGTCCTACAGAACCCGACAATCATTGAACCAAGTTATATTTTTCTCTATCTTTTTTCTCAAAGTCAAGATACACTGTATCCTGGTCTACACTGTGCAGCTAGTGCAAATAGAGCCTATTGTACCAATGAAGAGTACCTAGGTGAATATTTTAAGCAAGCGAATCCCCTGTAAAAGGGTGGCTGCTTTAATTATACAATATAAATTGCCAGGCGATGTTTGATGCCCAAGGGTGACCTTTCTACGGAAGGATATCCACCCCAGCCCAACTTCATAATGTCATTATCGGCTCAGCAGGTCTCGGGCAAAATTACTGGTTTTTAGTTTTGATTTTGTGACATTGACTTTGTGAAATCAATTTGCTGGCACTAAAATCTGCATTGATAGGGTACTGTTTTTAGGTCCATTCCAACCATGCCATTAAAATTAAACGAGCCACACTTCGGTTCACCAAACTGCCGTATACGGTATAACAAGACGACCAGCGCAGTTTTGTCGGTTGACCGTCTCTACAAACCTCCCAATGGCCCTCCTTTAACCCTTGGCAGGTAATGATGGACTTCAAGTGAAGCACACAAATTTACCCTCCAGATTCAGGCCTAAATCTTGTAAAGACCCCACAGGGGCCAAAAATACTTTCACGAAACTCTTACATGAGCTTTTTGAAATTCTGCAGGTGTCTTGAGACAATTCCCCGGGCTTCTATGCACCGTTTTGAGAAACACTGTAGTATTCGTGGGGTCACATTGAAGAAATTGCTCTGTAGTACTTGTGAAGCACTAATTTCAAGCGTTTCCATCTAGTTCAGATAGCTTGAAGCACTTCTTGTTTTCGAGACCCGGTATTCTCGTTGTCGTCGTCGATGGTTTCTATATTACTAGAAGCTTCCATTGACTTTTTTGTCGCTTCGAAGACTGAGTAGTAAATTCCTCACAGCCTTAGAGGGCGGGTGCTGAACAAAAGGGACATGTCTAGACAGAGACTCATCCTGCGAGGGTGTGGGTCGAGGATACAGCACAGCCATCTGTGAGTTTTGGGTCGAAACTTGGGAGTTCCGGTTACAGATGAATCCTCCATGCAGTACAGCCTTTGATGGACTCTGTGAGTTTTTATAGCCCTCTGAGTACGTGTAGACATCTATACTAGGTTGCAGGATATCAGGTGCTTGATTACTTGAAGCTACAAAAGTACTGTTCTTGTGAGTCACGCATTACTGGAAGTATTAGTAAGTCTTGCCATCTTTGGCTCTTTTTGTTTTTGACTATTCTAGGCTGAAACGGCTGACTCTATCGTATTGCTGTGGGTCTTCACTGACCATAGCCGGAAGTAGGGCTGTGCCATCGTCAGGACGGCCGCTCAAACACGGCTCAAACACGGCTCAAACACGGCTCAAACACGGCTCAAACACGGCTCAAACAGGGCTCAAACAGGAGCTCATGCACGAAGTGGAAGTGGATCTTTGAAGAGCCGCTCAGTTCTCTACATGAAGCACGCGTAGAATCTTATGTCCTCAAGTGGTAGTGTTCCTGTGTGCAGCTGCCCCTTCTGTCCAGAAATCGGTTGCACGCTCGCGTGGCTGCGGAAATTAGACCGCGTCAAGCTGGCGCCCTGCACATGCACCACGGCAGTGTCTTCGTATTGAAGCTGGGCCCTGCTACTTCTGAATCTTGGACCGCTGATTATTCACAAATTTTGGTGGAATGCACGGGTTTTGCTCCATTGGATTTTGCATAGGCTGTGCAGTCAAATTGAAATGCTCTGACGCTTGATTAGTGTCTATGATTTAGCCTCTCGTGTATTCAGGGACATTTAAGGTCGACCTTTTAAGACCGCCAAGCAACACTTTGCTCACGCTAGAGCGGGAATTACACGCACCGATGATAACGTCGCAGGTGACACTGGCGTGTTTGGGTTACACCGGGGACTACATCCGTACACCACAGTATAGAGATGCTGATGCATAGCTTATGCGACACGTGTAACAAGAGTGCAGATTAACCATTCCTCAGGTTGGGATGGACTGGAATTCACCTATGACAGGCCAAGGAGATGCGGAGACCAGACTTCGCCCAGTCAGATGTAAATAGAGAAGCGGGAGCCCGGATTGACAAAAGTGTTGATTCTGTGTAGTCAATCACTGAACCCCTAGTTTAGTATTGAGAGGAATATATTACCATGACCATTCTTAGGCGTAAATATTAGCATGCCTTGGATACTCATATACCAGCATCATTGAAGTCAGAGAACCACCATGTGCAGGCCAAGAGAAGTGCATGCGCAACAGTGACTGCGGAGATATGCAGGCTCGCAAGAGAAGAGGTATAAAAGCCCCCTCGACCCCACGAGATGGCTGGGCGGCCAACAAGGTACAAAGTCACTTGAATCAGTGTTACCCAAGACCGGTTTTGTGTTGAAGGCGTGAATTTTACGGATAGAAGATCAAATAGTACATCATGAAATTAGTTAAAGTGGTGATCAGTGTCTGTCTACTAAAATTGGCTTATATTTTGATCGTGTCCACGCATACTTACTTATTAGCACGGGTGGGAAATGAAGTTGGCAACGATACATCTGCTAGAATGGTTGGCGGCGTAGTCTTTAAGTATAATGGTAATTTTTTGGCTGTAACAGTTGATGATCCTAGAGGTTATGCGACCGAAGCTACTGCAGAGGAAGTATGGGAAGCATGTGGCAAATGTTTCGAAGAACAGGAATTATGGGAAGCGGGTGGCAAAGGTATCGAAGAAGAGAAAGACTTCAGGTTAGTTGGATTCTGCTGTTCACTAGACAGTCTCTTGGGTAAGAGAGCTAAAGTCGGAATCCAAAGGGAAGTCATACCTCACAATATATGGCAACTCTGTGATCCACCACCGTTAAAACGCCCCTGGATACACAGTTGACCTGCAACGTTCGGTTACAATGTGAAAGCGTCGGTAAGCCACATGAAGAGGGGCGTGTCAAAACTCCGAGGCTTGGACGAGGTGGCACCAAGTGCACGCTATCAGGTGCAACGCCGTCGTTTTACTCGAATGCAACGTCGTCGTTTGCTTGGATGCTTAACCAACCCCTGCTCAGACTCCACTTTCGCCTAAAGATAAGCCAGATCGGGAGAATTCGCGATAAAGGAGGTTCTGCCTTGACCAGTGCTTCCAAACCGACTAAAGGTGGCGCAATCTGTTAATTTCCAACTCGTATTTCGCCTCATGGGGCCCAGGCCTGTTCCGCCTATATGAGTTTGGATGATCGCCCTTGATACAGGGATCATCAACGAATACGTCTCCTCTTAGTACTTGACGTTAACAACTACCAAAAAGAACATAACGAAATCACTTGTTTTAGATTTCAACGGAAAAGCTAGAAATTTGAGTAATGCACGTCGAAGTGCCAGTCTTAAGACCTCTGATAACATCAGCAGGCATGGCTAGATGGTAATGAGTTGTTCGTGCCTAATCGAGCAAACAGCAATTGCAATGCGACCGTAAGGGTGGGCAATAAAAAGACGTGAAAGATGCTCGGCAATTGGTCTGGTGGAATACAGGGCTTCCCACAGCTTTGATTGAAGTCAAGGCAAAGAATGAGGCCGAATAATTCATAACCACTTTGGATCTCCGATGTTAAAATTGCTCAACAACACTTCTGGTGTGTCTAGTGGTATGCATCTTGATAGGTGACATAAGATGCTCAACAACAGGCCTGGCTAGCTCAATCTGTAGATCATTTGACTCTATCTGTGAACATTCGACCCATTATTTGGTAGATTACCAGGGACATGTAAATGGTTACAAAAGCTGACACCAAAAGTACCTTGTGCAAGCCAAGTGGTTGGCGGTAGTTCCCACTGGAGCGTTGACAAATAGCCCTCGAAATCGGCGGATTGGGCTTTAATTAGCTGGGGTTTTGAGTACGTCAACCTACTTCCCGGAGACGTGCGTCGGCTTCGTGTCCCTTACCCACCTTGTTGGACCCCAATATAGAGCCCTTGGACTGTATGGGCTATTTGCAGGATATTTAAAGGGGTATTTCCAATCTCTTTGAGGTAAAGTTCCTTGTTTTGAAGGCCGGCACAATCTCTTTTTCCTACACACCTTCCAATACGTCCAAGCAATGATACAGCCCCGTGAAGTATTATGAGATTTTATGAAGATTTGTTCCTCATATGATCCAAAAGTCATTTGTCTAGCCCCTGGAGTCTATGTCCTGAGGAAATTAGGACGGGGTCGGAATGCTCAAGTTTGTCTTCAAGTTTCGTGGATCCGTCTGGAAAGTTTGGTTCTGAATCCCACGAAAGGACTTGAGTATACTCGATACATTTATTGAACGAGTCTTGGCTAAAAAAAAACAATGCCAGTGCAAGGGAGTTGTTCAAGTGACGAGTGCATAGCAGAAGCGGCTCTTGCAACACATGGCGGTCTCTTCTGTTTACTTAGAGACAAATAGCTGCATTCAGCTGCAGTGAACTTGAATAGAGACACAAAAAGGCTATAGTGGCCACATGTGTATTAGTAAAGGTATCTCCAGCGAATATTATGAAGTTTGCAAAGATGAACCGTCTATCGGGACGTGGAATCAGCAGGAGGAAGTTGTATTTGATGATTTTCTCACCCTTTAAACAAGAGACAGAATTCCTCCTCTATACCCAAGAAAACGTTGCTTCATTATGGCAGCTCTCGGGAGCTGGGACTTCGGAAGCATTTTTTTTCAGAAAGGGACCACCAAACGATGGTTTTGAATCGCAATAAATCTCTTATGAGTTCCCACTTCGCTGAAAGTTAGAGGTTTCCGAAAAAGCATATGTGGGTTCCAAGGATTTGCATCTGTTGAGCTTTACGCTCACCTGCACATAATTTGGAACAGTGCTATCATTAGTATCCTAATGATTCTAGTAGTGTTTGG